>JANHGD010002122.1:18378-29424 GCA_027560375.1 Imantodes cenchoa
ATGAAATTTATTGTTATAATGATTTATTTTATTTCTATACCAACATTTCAAAATGATTCAGGGATGTTTACAGTAGAAATGAAATAATTTAAATTCATTTAAACAAAATATACACAAAGCTCATATTAAAAACCATTTAACACTATTAGCAATTATTAAAATTATGAAACAGACAGCTTTTGAGCCTTTCATAAAGACTCATGATATTTACAGTATTGTGTTCTACAATCTACAAGTAATGTCTGAAAAAGCCTAGTTTCAAGTCATCATCAGACAAAACCCCAATATCATTAACTATATAGAGAACTATGGTTTTGTTGAATCCACAGGCATATCTTATTTGGCTTTTGCAAAACCATTACATTTCTATTTTATGAAGTTTCGTAAAAGATTTACTTGATTCATGAATAACAAAATATATGAACTGCAAAAGTCAAGCAATCTTTTAAAATCAGATTTAATTAGAAACTATGATTGTAAATTTAGTAAATAATTTCAAATATTTTGCAGGATTTTAAAAAGATATTATTGCATCTATTTTTATACATAGAATTTAAAAAGCTATATATTTTCCATCTTAGTCTACTGGATCTCAAGGAAGGAGAAATAATAAAGATCTGTATATTTTGGAATAAAGTTTACCACTTTTCCTAAGTCACAGAGTCTTTGAAAATTCATTTATAGCTTGATTAATAATTATAATATTTTAATTTTGACAATGTTTGACTGAACATTTTCTCTCTTAACCATTCTTTCTTTTCTCCCTCCCATTGGCCCTCACTTTCTTCCTTTCTCCATACCACAGAAAACACAAAATATCAGGCCCGCTCTTGGAGAAATCAAGTGAATTAAACTCATATAAGATCGAACAGGAGATGCTGATCAAAACATATTTTGTGATATATAGATTTTACCATATTTCATGCTTTCTATTTTCTGTTAAGCCATATGCTTATTTAGGACACAAAAAGGCAACCATAATATTATGCATTTATTATTGAGCTCATTAGGAACCATGTATGATTAGCAAACTTTGATACAATATATTTTTTTCAATGAACTGGCGATTTTAATGTGTAACTATAATGTACATGCTTGTGGGAATTTATTCTCTTGCATAATTATGTTTCTTAATTTATCAAATATTCTTTTTGGAGTCAATCTGATTCTTCACTGGATATTTTAAGAGATTAATAATTGAAAAAATTTACAAAAATAAATATTGGTAATTAATCTGGAATACAGAACTGGAGTTTCCAAGTCTTTCAAGGTAATAATCTCAGATCTTTAAAAATGAATACGTTTCTTATAAATATAAGGAGACTAATTTATAAAAATGTCTTTTTAGATTCCTCAATAAATATTTTAAAAGAGTGTATTTTTTAATATCAGAAATACAACAAATTTGTGATATAAGTGATTTAGACCTCTCCCATATAGGTGGGAAAAGTCTTAACTTTGTAAATATGATTTAGGAAAAGGGATTTATGATTTCAAAGTGTTGTTAAATTATATTCCAAAGAATTAAATGTGTCTATCAGTAAAGAATATTGGGCTATAAAGCCTGGATTATTGCAGGAAAGATTCCTATGTCTGCTTGGGAAGAATATTATATACCCAATACTAAAGGCCAGCTTGAAAAAAATATTCACATTCTTAGCTTTTTTATATACAATAGAAAGATTGGACAATATGGCTTTCCAAAAGATTTAATTTGTTGTTTAAAATATGATTATATTTTACACAATATTATCTATCTTTTACGTCTTGTATATTGTTCTTCATTGCACAAAAGCAATGAAGAAAATAAGGTAACAGAAGGAGATGACAATAGAGAAGGGTGACATACAGTATTTCATGAAAAGTTATACTGATATACTTTAAATATCCATTGTTATTTTACCTGTTCCAGTTACTGAGGGGGGAGGGGAAAGACATCCACATTTGCCTCATGCTTGCTTGTTGCTTGGTTTTGTTGCCATTATTCAGTCTTTTTTTTTTTTAAACCCTTCATTTCATTTTCTTTCATTTTTCCATTTCACGGGTTTGTCTCCTAAGAATCTGCTCAAACCGCAAGCTTTAGTTCAGATTCCAACTCAGTGATGTACAAAAACAGGTTGATCAAACTGGTTTTGGATCCCCCCCACCCATTTCATTCTAGCCAAGTCCAAAACTTCTGATATGCATATTGATTTCTGTAATTATTTAAAAGATTTACCGTATTTTTTGAAACATAAGACACACTTTCCCAAAAGTGGGTGGAAATGTCTATGCGTCTTATAGAGTGAAAGTTGATGAAGCATCACCCACCTGCCAGCCCCCACCCTTCGGCCTCTGCCTCTCAGCAATTTGCCTACTTGCAGCAAACAGCAAACTTGCTGGTCAACTTCAGCACAGCCTGATTTAGCATGAGCAGCTGATTGGCAGTTGGATCGGCCTCCGGAAATACTGACAATCAGCTGTTCCAGGCTGCAGGGATCATCGCCTCCACCCACCCCATTATCGGCCTCAGCGCACCCCATTTTTGGTCTCCAGACATCCTGTTTTTGGCCCACTCAGGTGGCGGGGATCGCCACCAATCGCTGCCACCATTTGGTGGTGATAGGCAGCGGCCCCCTGGAACAGCTGATCATTGGTATACCGGGAGGCCGATCAAACTGCCAATCAGCCGCTCCTGCGAATTCAGGCTGTGTTGAAACTGACCAGGATGTTTGCTGTTTGCTGCAAGGAGGCAAATTGCTGGGAAGCAGAGGCAGATTTTTTTTTCTTGTTTTCCTCTCCAAAAACTAAGTACATCTTATAGTTTGAAAAATACGGTACCATGCCCCTTCCCATTTAAAACAACCTTGAGCAGTTTACAACAGCAGTAAAATCCCAGAACTATAAAACTATGTATATTTTTTAAATAAAGCCATAAAATAATAATAATTTTTTAAAAAACAGTGCCTTAAATTTCTCTCCAGAAAATTTCTAAACAACTCCAAAGAATGGAAATACAATCCCTGTAAAGCATCATGCCATAAAGCAAAATTCCCCACTACTGACCGTCATGTGCTGAAAATGGGTAATGTAAAGTTTAGATCAACTCCAAAAAGGGGGGGAAAGTTTACAAATATTTTAATAATTATTTTAAAATTGCATTTGATTTTCTCTTTTTCCATTGACTTTCTTAGGTTTTGTTTGTTTGTTTGGGGAGTTCTTCAACAAATAACAAACATTTTTCTTGCTACAAACATTTTAACACAGAGGGGGAAAATAATTCACTCCAAATTATAACCTTTGCACCAACCACTGACAAGTCTCTCTGCAAACATTTTCATTTTTCCCAAAATGACACACAAGAATTTCAACAAGACCATCCTACTCATGTTAAAGCAAGATTAAACCTCATTAGAGTCAGTGTTGGCTTATCCTTATCAGTAGGGCTGCAATCAGTGCAGTTGTGGGACAGAATACAAAAAGGAATACAAAAATCTGCAGCATTTAGAAAACATCAGAAAAATTTGACATCTTAAGAACATTTAAAAAGCCTTGAATAAATTATTGGTCAGCAGATGGAGCACTTGTTTAACTAAATTCTACTTTAAGAATATTTCTCTATAATAGCTAACTAAAGGATTTACTTATCCTAAGCAAGTAACACTTTTAATTTAACTATTAAGTGGAATGTCCAATTTCCAACAGAAAATGTATTTTTCCTATTATGAAGGAATAATCAAGAATAATGAATATATAATGATAATAATGCTCATTGAATACAGGTAGTTCTTGATTTATAACCAGAATAAAGCCCAAAATCTGTTGCTAAGCAAGACATTTGTTAAGTGAATTTTCCCCCATTTAATGGCCTTTCTTGCCAAAGTTGTTAAGTGAATTACTGCAGTTGTTAAGTTAGTAAGTTAAGTGAATCTGGCTTCCCCACTGACTTTGCTTGTCAGAAGGTCACAAAAGGTAATCACAAGACCCAGGACACTGCAACTGTCATTAATATGAGTCAGTTGTCAAACATCTGAATTTTGATCACATGACCATGGGGATACTGCAATGATCGTAAGTATGAAAATTGGTCATAACTAGCTTTTTTTTCAGTGCAGTTGTAACTTTGATCACTCATTAAGTGAATTGTTGTAAGTTGAGTGAGGAACTGGAACCTCAGGGTGGGAGGGCAAACTCTGAGTCACTATTGATTCTGGCTGCTTGGAGAAGTCCCTGCAGTGTTATCGGGCTGATTTCAAAAGTTAGGAGAATAAACAACCAAAAAGACTAAACTCACTATATTATAGAATAATGGCTTCTGCAATATTATTATTCACAAAAATGTGAAATCCCAGCCAATTCTCTGGCTGATGTTGGCCTTTATAAGCACTGCATTCTTTCTAAGAACCTAGGATATCATAATGTATTAGCAGAATATAAGTACGCATCCAAGAAGTGTGGCCTTTTGTAAATTGACAGATAGAAAATTTAAAAATATTTATTTATTGGACCTTCTCATTATTACTACACCTATTTATATTCCTTAAAGCATTGTACACCCTCCCTTCACTGTGGTAAGACCCCACCCCACCCCATTTTTATCAGAATTCATATGCCTTGATTTGGATAGACTACAAGTCCATAATAAAGTCTCAGATGATGCTGTAACAATAAGAACAGCTACTGTATCAGGGGTCCCAAAAACTAGGGAAGAAGTAGCCATGATTCTAAGACGGAATAGACCAGAGATCTTCAAACTTGGCAACTTTACAATTTGTGGACTTCAACTCCCAGAATTCTCCAGCTAGCTATGGAGTTGAAGTCCACAAGTCTTAAAGTTGCCTGGTTTGCGGACCCCTGGAATACACCCTGCCATAAATGGATATATCAACATTATATCCAATAGTATTTGTTACATCCTTGTTGCTTTCTGAGCTGTCTGTCTGTCTGTCTGTCTGTCTGTCTGTCTGTCTGTCTGTCTGTCTATCTATCTATCTATCTATCATTTATCTATCTATCATCTATCTGTCTATCTAATTTACAGTAGGCACTGTCTATTTATCTATCTCTATCTATCTATCTATCTATCTATCTATTTATCTATCTATCTATGTATCATATCTATGTATCATATCTAATTTACGCAGCTTAATGATGCACTCTGTCTATTTATCTATCTCTATCTATCTATCTATCTATCTATCTATCTATCTATCTATCTATCTATTTTACAATAGGCATTCTCTCTCTCTCTCTCTTTCTCTCTCTCTCTCTCTCTCTCTCTCTCTCTCTCGCTCTCTCAATTTGTGAAATAATGGAGAGAATGAAATCAAATGCCATAAAAGACATTTTATCTCTATCATTTCAGGTTGGGCAGACAATGTAAAAAATTACAAAATGTAAAAAAAATGGGAAGAAGAATCAAGAATTTTCTCAGAATAAAAGTCTTCTATGAAATTTCAGCTCATATCAAATAAATCTATTCTATTTTAATATGGAATACACATATGGAGCAAAATAAGTAATACTGAGTAAATAATATTTTTATAACTATTCACTGCAGCTAGCTATAAAAGAAAGAAAATTCAAGCCAAAATCCCTAGTGACATTCCAGCAATCATTTTTTTTCTTGTTAATTTTCCATCTTCATTGTAAAACTGATCAATTGCCTATGTTATGATGAGTCAGCGCAATTAGAAATGGAAGCCAATCGATGTTTTATATATTAGTAGATTAAAAAACAATGAAGTTATAACTGAGAGGGGCAGAACTCTATTAGCAACTTGCTATGGAGTGTCTTGGTTTGTATCAGACAAACAGAAAAAAGGTTTGAGACCCTGCCTGATGCACCTACAGAAGCTTTGATGGACAACTCAATTAAAGAGAGGTTAGCTATAATTCAGACTTGCTGCCAAAAAAAATCACAAATAAAAGGGAGAATCCAGCAATCAGATTAAATATAATGGTTGAAGCAATTCAGGTTCTTCCTTCAAATGTTCTGGCAGACATCATAAAAATCCTGTTTTTGACAAACCCAGCAATAGTGCTTAAAAAATATCCTGATAGATCACTGCAAAGGCCGATCTATTACAGCTTTCTTTTTGTACAGAGGCTAGTCAGATGGCTATAGGAACTAAGGAACTGCACAAGTGCAATGATGCTGTCTTATTGTACACCAAAAATGTGAACATTTCAGTATGGCAGCTATGAATACAGGTAGTCCTTGATTTATGACCATTTGTTTAACAATGACTTAGAGTTGCAACAGTCTTAGAAAAAGTGATTTTATGGCTTAGGCCCATTGCACCAACCCATGATCATGCGATTGCAATTCAGGCACTTGGCAATCAATTCACATTTATAACTGATTGCAGCATCTTGTGGTCAGGTGATCACAATTTGTGACTTTCTAGCCAGTTTCCAACAAAAGATATCAACTGGGCTAGCTGGAATAATGATCATAATACAAATGATCATAATAATGAATCTGGTCACAGAATAACTTGCTTTAGCACTTCCTCTACTTACATAGGAAAAAATTCACTCTCAACTGTGGTCATCAATTGAGGACTATCTATATCTACATAACTGCCATAACTAGTCATCCCATTTCTCATCTTCCATGTACAGATAGTCCTCAACTTACAACAGTCCGTTTAGTGACCGTTCAAAGTTACAATGGCACTGAAAAAAGTGACTTATGACCATTTTTCACACTTACGACCGTGCAGCATCCCCACGGCCATGTGACCAAAATTCAGACACTTGGGCACTGATTCATATGTATGATGGTTGCAGCTTCCCTGGGTCATGTGATAGCCTTTTGCGACCTTATGACAAGTAACGTCAATGGGGAAGCCTGATTCACTTAAACAATTACTAATTTAACAACTGCAGTGATTCACTTAACAACCGTGGCAAGAAAGATCATAAAATGGAGCAAATTTCACTTAACAAATGTCTCACTTAGCAAGAGAAATTTTGGGATCAATTGTGGTCGTACGTTGAGGACTACCTTTATTTGCCTAACTTATTTTCAAAGCCATTCTACAGAGCTGAGTACATCTTGTGACAGCAAATTCTATGATTTATAACTATTGATTGTGCAAAGCATTTCTTTTGAATCTCCACTGGGCTTTATTTTAATAGTAGGCAGAAAAGAAATATTGCTACTCATTCAGTTTACTCTGCATATTTTTCTACTCTTCAATAATAAGCCCACCTTGCCTACGTTTTTTAAAAGAAAGCTAAAATGTTGCAATCACTGTAACCTTTTCCCACAAAGATTCATACTAACTTTGACATTTTCTTTAACTATTGCTCAATAACAACTTTTTTTTCCAGGCGTGATAATTATTTCCAAGCTGCTTACAGCAAAGATTAATATAAAAGCATTTTTGAAATTGACAGTTTCTTAGACTTTGGAGATTAAAATCTTTTTTCCCCCAGCAACAGTGCTAATGTTTTAATCCAGCCATTCACACAACTTTAAACTCCCTTTGCTGATTAAATTAATCAATCAGGTTAGTTAGTCAATGTGATCATCTTCTGCTATGAAACAGATCTCTGTTTAAGGTCAATCTTATTCCACAACCCACTAAGAGGCACAGATGGAAAAGATGGAGAGCTCTTGGAAGACTCGTAGCTTTTCTTTTTTTTTAACTTGTGGTCTTTTTGTGGTCATTATCAGCTTGGCACCTTGCTGGCATCCTGCCATCAATTGTTAGGGGAGGGAGAGAGAAAATAGACAATTGGCATGTAGAGGGTAGAGATGACCTTAAAAAAAGGTTGGGGGGAGAGATCAGGTTTAATAATAATCAGAAGTGTGAGAAACAGCCTGTTCTAGTTTTCAAGGCCATGAAGCCTGAGAAAGGAATGCAAATTGCACCAAGAAGCATCAAACATCCAAGCAGTTCCCAAAACCCTCATTGTTCCCAAACAATGTTCCTCCCAAAAAACAGCATTGATTGAAGATGAACCGATCAAGGGGAGCTGGGGGTAGGCAGACGAGAAGGGGGAAAATTGAAACCTTTCACATGGGAACTTTTGCTCCAGCCTGCTTTTGCCGCAACCAGTAATTCTTAGTAAAGGAACCTGTCACTTCAACCAAATGGAGTCAATGATCTTTCTTTCTTAGCTGCCTATCTGAGGCAAGCCTGACAGCTACAGAAATTTCACAGGAAAAAAGTGCCAGAAATAAACTACAGTGGTTTAAAGAAGGTATTGCAACTTAATGTTGACAGAAAGTAGAAATCTATTCCTCTAAATGGCTTCATCCTAATATGCAATAAAAGTGACAAATTGAGTGATTGAAGGCTGATGAACTTTTGTCAGTAAGTCTGATAGCAAGTGAGAAGCCTCAAAATAATCACATCTCTCCTGTTAGGATGGGGTGTGTGGGTTCATTTGACATTTATTCAAATTGAATTTCATTTTCCACTTCAATGTCCACTTTCTAATATGAAGAGAGTGCTAAAATGAGTACAAAATGAGAGTGGATATAGTATATCCTGAATTAGTCTTCATCACACATCAGTGAGATTTTGTATAGTTAAAATGTCTTTTAATTTATTAAAATATTCAATAACTCAAAATCCAATGACATTTCAACCTTTTTTTTTCATTTAACATACACAGTAATATCAAATTCCATGGTACAAAGAAGCCCAAGTAAAAGTGTATGCACATTGAACATGAAAGTTCAATGTGCAGTCTTACTCTTAAGAGTTCAGTATAACTGGAATTTTAAATACCTAGTATTTAATTAACATTAAATATCATCTGTAAGGGAAGATGATTGCCTTATGTAAGAATTGAAATGCTCATGTTTATTTAAAAAATTCTGAAAGAAAGCTAGTCTCTAGTTTTTCTAGAATCCATATTTTACTTATTTTGTAAGGGCATGTATTTATTCTTGCTTTTCAATATTTTCAGCCAATAAATAACCATACTAATGCTCAATATTAGGTGTGTTTGAATTGTCATGGCTCCATTTTTTTCCTGAACCATACTGACTGGATCATTCTAGAGTGGTCTGGAAGTCTTTAAAAGTAAATCTTCTAGAACTGGAAGTAATTTATGGTATTACAAATGGAGAAAACTTTGAAATACTCCCTGTTCCAGAACTGGACTTCATTCAGAGAATACTATGAGTCATTCCCTGATCCAGAACATTTTTGAAAAGTTGCTGGGCTACCCATAGGATAGAGAAATCACAATGGTCCAGAGGATGAAGGAAATATTCCAGGGTTTTTCAGAATATTTGCATATTTGGAGACCAAAGATTTTGCATGTACCAAGTGTAGAGAGTCATATTTAAAAGTTGTTAAAGAAAGAAGATCTGAAGCATTATTTAAACCGTGGAAAAGGAGATAGGAAGAGACTCACGCTGACTCAGTGGGGATATAAGGAGAGAAGATAAAGCAAATAAACTTGCAAGGTTCTTTATTGTATAGCTTAATTCAATGAAGTCATTTATTTATTTATTTTTATTTATTTATTTGTCAAACTCAAAAGATCTAAGTATAAACATGATTATGAATACAGGAAATGGATACAAATAAATGGGGACAGTAGGACAGGGATGGTAGGTATGTTGGTGCACTTATGCACGCCCCTTAGGAATGGGGTGAGGACAACAATAACCAGTCTAAGGTTAAAGATATGGGGGTTTGGGGATGAAACCACAGAGTCAGGTAGTGCATTCCAGGCATTGATCACTCTGTTGCTGAAGTCGTATTTTCTGCAATCGAGTTTGGAGCAGTTTACATTAAGTTTGTACCTATTGTGAGCTCGTGTATTGTTGTGGTTAAAGCTGAAGTAGTCATTGATAGGTAGGACATTGTAGCAGATAATGTTATGAACTACACTTAGGTCAGACTGAAGGCGACGTAGTTCTAAGTTGTCTAAGCCCAAAATTTCAAGTCTGGTGGAATAAGGTATTCTGTTGCGAGTAGAGGAGTGGAGGACTCTTCTCATGAAATATCTCTGGACTCTCTCAATTGTATTAATCTCCGATATGCAGTGCAGACAGATAAGCTGTATTTGAGAATTGGTCTTCCTAAATCATAAACATCAAATTAAAAAACTGACCTCTCTAGCAGCTGATTTTGAGAGCCAACTTCTGCAATGATTCCAAATGAGAACTAAGTTATGAAACCTTGGAAAGTAAAGGATACCATTTGTTTTAATTGACTGTATCATTTTAGTCTACCTTGGCTTTACAACTTTGAGTGTCCCAAAGGTAAAAAAACAGGGTTGCATTAGTGGCCGCTAAAAAACAAGGAATGGAATTGCACCTCTGTGTTGCTTATAAACAACAACACAACGTAAAGTGTAAAAGGATGGAGCCTGCATTGGGTATCATAACATACTCTTTTTTTTAAAACCATTTTGGCATCTCTGTAGTCAGGAATAGATATTTATGCAAGAACATCAATAGGTTTCCCTCTTCTTTGCATACAGTACTTAGAAAATTGGCATGCAAGTCAAGCATTCCGAATGAGCAGATTTGCTTCCGAGATTATTTTATTTTTATTCAAATGAAAGCCTCAAAACTAGATTTCCCCAGGTGCTGAATTTTTACAGGATGCAATTTCTGCCTCTACAGCTCCAAAGTGGAATGTTTTAGTAATAGCCGTGCCATAGAACTACAGATCATGTAGCTTGTAGTTCTCCATGATTGGAGTTGTAGGTGAACTTGCAAACCGAACAAGGATTGCGTTTTTTGAATGTCACGGCAAAATTGCACTTTAGAGAACTGTTCAGGACGTCGGTGCAGACAGATAACTATGGCAGTTTCCCATTTGGCTTAATCAATTTTGATATTTTTTTTTTTTAAAAGATAGATTTACAAATAAGGGAGGGAGAGATACAACTCGGAGTTGGCAAAATTGGGGAAATTGGGAATTTACTTTGAATCCTCTGAAGTTTTGTTCCTTTGAAATTATTAAGTTTGCTAAACTGTTTAAAGTGTTGTCATTCCGGCAACCTTGAAACAAAACAATAGAGATTGTTCAGATGATGCATTGAAAGACTATTGATGTGGATAAATAACTGGTATTAATATTC
>JANHGD010002122.1:49335-59811 GCA_027560375.1 Imantodes cenchoa
CAAACACGGAAGGAAGGAAGGAAGGAAGGAAGGAAGGAAGGAAGGAAGGAAGGAAGGAAGGAAGGAAGGGGTAAGAAGGAAGGAGGGGAAAGGGAGAGTGGAAGGAAACCTGGAAATCAATGAGGGCAGAGTGTATTTTTCTCATTGAACTTGAATACAAAATGTCATTCATTAATAAAACAACATAATGTATACATTTCAACATCCCTTATATGATTTCTATTAATAGGAAGAAAATCTTGCCATTTCAGTGTGTGACAATTAATTTTCACATGGGTATTTTGCCATTTAAAGAAAATGTGCTTCTCGTTAGCCTGCCTCTAGTTAATAGGTTTCAAATGTTCTTTACCCAATCTTCTGGAAGCCTTTGCCTTCGATATATTGCCTCCCTGTAATACAGCAAATCATTTTAAATGTTTTAAATGTCTTTCTGCATGAGCAATTTATGTATTCAGGCAACTGAATTCTCTTTTATCCTGACCTGCGCAACCACATTTCCTTTCCGGACCAAGCTATCCTCATTTCATAAAACTGCAATATGTGTTAAAGTCTAAATTTTGATATAACCAAAATATACTGTAGAAAGCTATTACTACCCAAGAGTAGAGTTTTATTTATGTTTGGGGACTGTGAAGGACATTCAGGACTTTAACTTTGATTGGGAAATGGATTTTGAGTGATCTCAAAGAAACCCTATTTAAGGAGTTATAATTCCCTCTCCTTCTCTCTCCCTCAATTTAAAATTGTAATAATTGATACCAAATGTTGCTTCTTTAAACAGAATAATTATCAGGAAAACACCCAAAGAAAGCTTACATTTGGATTGACCTTTATAAAGATTTCCAATGATGGCAATTCAATCTTTAGAGAAAAGACTCACATTGTGTGTGTGTTTTTTTTAAACCCATTTAGTGTTGGCTTCCTAGCTGCTAAGGAATGTGCTTCTTGTTGGTACCATAACTTCTTATTCATAGTGAGTTGAAGAGCTGCCTTTCACTTGCACTAAGCAGGAGGTGAGTTTGAAACTTGGCTGTTCATTTAAACAAGTTTTCATGCTGGGTCTCCATGCAAAGGACCCAACTTTCATTCCACATTTTGATTTTTAGGGTGAATTTAGGATGAGCTCTTAGCACGGAGCAGCATCTGCTGGGTGCTCGCTTCCCTCTGCTCTTGCCACTAAAACGGCTAGTAATAACAAATCCTTCAGGACATCAATAAGAGTCCCTGTGTTGAATAATCACAGACTATCGGGCATGAGAGGCAGCAGCAGCAGCAGCAGCAGTAGCAGCTCCGTTGCCTGTGACATCACTCCTGAAGCTCAAACCCCACTCTAGGCTGCCTTCATTAGTCAGTGTGTTGGTCTGCTTGCCTTTTCAGATCTACTGACTGTCATACGCGGGAGCAGCTTCTTTGCAGAGGGAGGACTTTAGAAATCGGAGAGCTGGTGGGAAAGACAAGAGGAATCAAGAGAGGGAGAGTGCCGAGCAGCTTTCGAGAACGAAACAGCCACGCTTTGCAAAATGAAATTCATCTTGATTCAGTATTTGCTCTTCCTTTTGCCTGTTCTGGTTCTCAGCACCAGGTGAGTACCCAGCTGTTTCTGACTTGGAACGGGGCTTTGAGAAGCGGTTAAGGTGATGATAATGATTATTATTTTTAACCAGGCTTTTCGTCCCAGCTTTTTTCTGCTTTGGAAGTTCAGACAGCATCTTCTGTTGTGCAGATACTAGGGTAGCTTTTATGTTCCTTTTCCTCCCTTTCACAATGCTTCTCTCTGTCTCTCTCATGCATACACTGCGAGAGAAAGAGAAGAGAAACAGTGCTTAAGAGACTTTGATTCTGGGTCATTCACTAGTTAGTCAAGTCCATTCATCTTAGTCGATAAGTAAGAAAACTCCAAGCTCTGCAATGACCCAATGCATTTGTGATTAAGCAAAACAGTTTCTTATGTCAATAAGTGCTCATCCAACACTAGTGATTTTTCATGTGCTCTAATGCAAAATGACAAAAACAAAACCCCAGCCTACACCAGAAGAATAGGGAATGTACTTAGCTTTGTTATACATTGCATTTGATTTCAGAACAAAACCTTAAAGCATGGACCGGTTTTATTTCACTGGGAGTTTTGCAACAGAAAAAAACATTGTCTTGTTGGTGCTCCGTTTGTGTTCGTTAAAAGCATAAGGGTGAGATGACATTGGGATGCTATTAAGATTATCTAAAAGTTCCATTAATAGTGGAAAACCACGCTCAATACCTTTTTTAGTAATGAAAGACAAAAGCTGGTAAAATGTAGGATTCGCAGTTGTGGATGTGCATGTGACCTTTATTCTGGAGTTATATGTACACACATACGCACACACTGTCCTGCAAGTCAAATTTGATATAGAGTCTCCCAGTACACAGGTAGAAAGTTAATGCTATAGGCAAGATATGATCTGAACAAATCATTTCTTCAGCAGCAGCCTTACTATCAATGTGTGCTTTTTTCAATTTTCTGAAGCCTGTAAATGAGAGAGTGACAGTCTTTTGCTTTGTTGCTTATTAAGCACCTGGTAAACTTCTAAGTCTCTGGGAAATGCAATAAACAGTCTGCACAAAGCTATGCCTATCCTGGGAGAAATGCTTGTAAGCTTTTCTGCCAAGTTATGTTTTCTAGCAATATTTCTTTACAGTGGATTTGGAAAAGCATTTTCTATTTAGAGTTTTAAGTGTTTAGTCACTGCTAAACTGTTGGGTTTTTAAAGATAATCCACCTATAGAAGGACTCCTGTCAAGTACAAGTGAAACCAAGAAGAAAAAATTCAGGAAGTCATAGAAGTCATCACAAATAACCAGATAATAAAACATAGTAGGGCTAATTACTCAACTGTCCATATTTTGAAAAAGAAAGCTTTGTATATTCTCTCCTGCTTAATCAGTCATGAACCACTGTAATAATTACATGCCTTGACAGCCCTTTGGAACTTTGTACTGTGAATTGCCTATTATCTGAGGATTCCCTTTGGTTTAGGAAGTGATTTTGGAAATATTCTCTTATTATGAATCTCTGTATCAAGCAGTATGAGTAATCTAGAGTAGTTTTAAATCTACTCTATTTTAAATCATCTCTCCAAATGATACCAGAGTTAAATTCCAGTGGGGGATAGAGATTGTCCAGCAAATCACCAGGAGATGAATGGACTTTTGAGTGAAGTTTTTTTTTAGCCTTGCTAATTTATCTCCTTTATGTACTGTGTAGAAAATGAACATAATTGTTTGCCTTTCCCCAGAAATTGTTTTAGAAGAAAACTTGAAGAGGCTTGGTAGAAGGACATTTGATTAAAAGATCAGCTTTAATTTAAGATCTTCTCTAGTAAACTTTGAAAGGCTATCACCAAAAAAAAAAAAAGAAGAAGAAACAGGTTCCTTGCCTGTATAATACATAAAATCTGCAAAATTGTAAACAATCACTCACTTTTCTTCTAGAGGGTTTTTTAAAAGATAAAATTACCACAAAAAAAAAGAAAAAAAACTGCAGGAAAAATAGACTTTCATAGATAGTCCAGGTCAAGCTTCTTCTGACAACTTTCAGAAATAAAGTTACTTTGTGTTAATTCATCAGAAACAGTTTTTCTGATGTTGAAAATAGAGTACTGCATACAGATTCAGTCTTTAAAAATGACTTCTTGGAACTTCTTACTTTAGCTTTTTGAGGAATGCCAATTAACTGGTTTTAAATGGAACATTTGGCATTAGAAACTAACGAAGTGGTGTTTTAAAGAAATAGGTTGTATTCCAGTAGTAATAAAAATGTAAAGGATTTGAGATAATGCAATCAATGTTGTTGTTGAATGTTTCTTCCATTAAACAGGTCCAATAAATCACATATTAGGACCCAATAACAATAATCTGCATATTTTAGGAGGTTCCTCTCTACAGGAAGACAAAACTGCTTTTTGTCTGAAATGGTATAGGGACTCCTGCTCGAGCGGGGGGTTGGACTAGATGACCTGCAAGGTCCCTTCCAACTCTAATACATAAATAAAATAAATAAACTTTGTTGTAAGGTGTGTTTGGAGGTATCTACTTATGCAATAAAAAGTCTTGTTTATTGTTTCATTGCAATGACATTGCAGTTAGGAAATGTGGACTCTGGGAGCTGTAGTCTTTGATTAGATTTTTACCTTGATGAAATTACTGAAATCAGTGACATTTCTCCTATCATTTATTCTAGAAGAATGTCATTTAGTTTTCAGCATCTCAGATTATTCCTTTCTAACATATGGTTAATGTTCAGGCAATTGCCATACAGAGAAGATTTCGAAGAACAGTTGCTGTACTGAAGTTGGGACTCTGCTTTCCTGCTGTGTGAAAATGCTTAGCTCAGGCATAGCTGCCTTGTAAGCAGGGGGAAAAATACAACAAAATATTTTTTTGTCAACTTATCATGTAAAAATTTGCAGAAAGAAATCTCTGTAAGTAGCCCCTTGGTCTAGTTAGTTGTTGAAGTCAAGCGAAGTATGGAAGTTGTGTTTGCTGACTTTGGCAGTGAGGATACTGATGGAGGGATTGACTTTTTTTAGATGAGGCACTTTGGCTATTATATGGTTGACCTAGGGGAGAAGATTTTAATTAATAAAAACCCTCAAAACTTTTTGGGATTCAACTGTCTCTCCCTAACTCTATTTCTGACTCCATTTCGGGCTAGTCATATTATATACCTATTTTAACCATGACCATGAGTTAAATATGCTATGGCAATCGTTCAATAACATATGTACCTAAGTAATTGTAAAAACCCCTCTTCTGTTAATATACAATAAATGAATTAATATATCGAAGAAGCAATAAAAAGTATTAAGATCCAATCCCCTGACTATTTATTGCAAGCTATATCAGCTAATATACTACCATTAAAGATGCTTCAAAAGGCAACAGTGCACCAAGAATGGAAAGGCAGTGGTTGAAGTTTAAGACAGAGCTAGTTCATATATGTCCTGCAGATCGTCTACTCTTAAATCTTCAAAGGTAATAAGTTAGTATCATAAACTCTATTTAACAGTATATTTCAATAGTAATAAGCTGTACTAACTGAGGTTTCAACCTGGTTTTAAGAATTGTTCCATGCATATTATATTACAGTAATTCAATTCAGTCGTGTTAAATTAAGACAAAAAGTTACAGCTAAATCTGATCATTCCAGGAAAAGTATTCAGCTGACTCATCAACAAAAACTTTTTAATGCCTATATATCTTCATAGAAAAGTTGAGTCCAGGAATGTCCCAGATTTTAAACCTGATTTTTTTTTAATGGGATGAATTCTGAGAGTTGAAGTCCACAAGTCTTAAAGTTGCCAAGTTTGAAGACCTCTGATGTAGAACCTCCTCCACCTTCTCAGAATATGGTAGAAGGAAAATACATAGCTGATAACAATAAAAAATACCCTTAAAAGCACCTTTCCAATTTCCCAATGATTCCTGAAGAGTTTGAAAAGCATAGGTGATATAATGTAGTCCCAGGTACAGCTTAAATCAAATAATTAACTTTTACTTAATTTAATTTAAAATCACTTTTACCTGCAGAAATGGAAAATGAACTAGCCATTATAGTACCTAAGTTACACAGAATTGGACCTGATTTAGTAAGTACATGAATGAGAAAAAGTTAGAAAATCCCAAAGCCATGGCCTAAT
Source organism: Imantodes cenchoa (assembly GCA_027560375.1). Lineage (NCBI taxonomy): Eukaryota > Metazoa > Chordata > Lepidosauria > Squamata > Dipsadidae > Imantodes > Imantodes cenchoa. The sequence continues at coordinate 55,011 of JANHGD010002122.1, forward strand.
CTGGGAAGTTGAACAAAATATTTTTGAAAAAGACCAGCTCACTTTTTAATTCAGAGAAATTCTAGAAGTCAATAGTAGTTGAGCTTGTCGTTGATAATGGAGTGAACTTTGGTAGTGAACTTCATCATTTTCTATCTCAAGTCATCATCCATATCCATAAGTCAAAACATGTCCCGCTTAACCAATTAAGGATACATATCGACTGGGAAGACCCTTAGTAGAAATTGTTCCAAGATATATTGCATAGAATATTGGGGAGAGGGTTATCATGAGTTGTCTTATGGATGGCCAAATAAATAGTAAAAAATTCTGTACTTGTCTTATGGAAGGGCAGCAAGATGGAGTTAGTGAAAGAGATCATCTTGACAGGGTCTCATGATAAACTATAATGATTCTCCCCTTGAACTTTGACTACTAGTGAATACTTCTAATGATATTCTTCTCACTATGTTCCTGTAATAGATATAAAATCAAATATAATAGCGCTGAAGATTTTCTATTATTAATGAATCTTACATTAGCTAGCAGCATGAGTATCAAGTTTTATAGGACTGAAATGAGAATATATAGCCACACAAGCACAATTGAAGATCACAGTAAGAGGAAACAGCAGTCCATAAATCACTTAAATCTTAGTATTTTAATTGCATCTGCCCTGTTAGATTAGTTTATTGGGGTGGGTGGGGATAGTTTGGAAATAATGGAATGCAGTTACTGCTGCTCCATTGAAAAGTCACAATCTGTTCTGTGAGTTGAATTGATATGAACATTATATCTGAACACTTAAAAGCGGTATTATGTGCAATAGGAAGCTCAGTATAATAGAAAGGATTTGACTCATATGTTTAATTGAATCAGAGGAGTAAATTACTATATTCAGTACTCTGCAGAATCTAGTGTGAATTTATTCAGCTCAGTACATTCTTATTCAAAACTAATTTATTTACATGGACAAACAGTGCTCTAATAGTTTACTAGTCTAATATGTTAATATTTTGCAAAAGTTAATAAGTGCAGGCATCTGTATTTCAAAAAAGTGTCTGTTTTTTAATGTTATTGATCTTTTTTTGTGATTACCATGGTATTGTCATTTCCTTTGATTATGTATTATGAAAACTGATACTCAGTATAATTCAAATCTTAATGGACATATTAGCATTTTTGTTTCTTTTAAATATGAATAGATACTGGAAATTTGTCACTACTACTAAAGCACTATGTGATGGATCAAATTGTTCCTTTTACAAATCCAATGCTATTTTCATTCATTTCTGAAAGGGATAGTATGTGGGAAAGACCTTGGGAGATGGGGCAAAGAGATGTGCCTAGGGCAATGATGGCTAACCTTTTTCTCATTGGGTGCTGAAAGTGTGCGCACAAGTGACAGTGTGCGCACGCAAGTGCCGGCACCCATAATGCAATACATGTGCGACACCCCCCGCACCCCGCCCACCCATGCATGCATGTGTGATTTCCCTGCCCCATTTTGGGACTAGCAGGCCTCCCTGCAGCCTCCTGGGACCAAAAATGGGCATCATGGGGGGGATGCTACCCCGATCCCCATGCATGTACATGCGTCTCCCGCATGCACCCTGTCCACCATGCAGGCACGACATATACGCGAAAATCAGCTGATCGGCAGGAGGCACACATGCATGCACGGTGGAGCTGAGCTGGGTGACAGCTTATGTGCATGCAGAAAGGGCTCTGCGTGCCACCTGTGACACACATGCCATAGGTTCGCCATCACGGGCCTAGGAAATGGTCAGATAAGTGACGGCATAGCCTACAGCTGCATAGTGGAGACAACAAGAGGCTCAGAAGGGACCCTCCCTAATTTCTCAGTCTGTAAAAGTGATGGCAGAATTTTATTTTCAAACATGCAAGAATCTCTTAATGTAACTTTACAATAAAGTAGAATTTATCTGGTCATGTTTCCTTTCTGGTCTACCTGATAAGGCTGACAGATTAGAATCCAGTAGATGTTATTTCTGCATGCTGCCTCTTGCTCTCTGCATATCTCCACATGATTTCTCAGGGTTTTCCAGAAATCTGGAGGAGCAGGTTTTGAAGGGTATATATAGTATATTGTATAAGAAGCAACAAAAAGAAAAACTGACATGACAAAAGTTTCATTCTACATGTTTTGTTAGCAGGAATGACTTGTAAATGAACTTTTGCTCAAGGGAACTTCTATTCCGGTCATAATATAATATATATAAATTATAGAAGATTATGGAGCTCTGCTGAAAATTTTGCACTTTTATTTTTTGATCAAAATGTACTTGTAGCTGGGCTGGGGCTTCTCATTCTCATACTACCAACACCTTGACTTTGATTTAACCCTGTTTCCATTGACCATTGCTTCTTTTTTTCCTTTGTAAGACATAAAAGACCAAAATAATAATATATACAACCAGATTTCTTAACACTTAGTTATCAAATGTTCTGACATATTCTGAGCATCTATAATCTTCCATGGGAAAAAGTATTTAACATCTACTCAATAATATAACAGTTAAAAGTATTAGACTATTATTCGGTGTCTAGCAAAGCTATGACTAAATAGTTCAAGGAAAGTAATCTGATATATCTATGGATTGATGGAACTTTCCATCTCTCTCATATATTAATGTTTTTGCCGGTGGTACAAACATACTATGCATAATATAGATTTCTCATTTCAAGACCAAACATGTTAATTAGTTTTGGCTTCCTTCCAAAAGAATTTTTTCTGATAATACATATCCAGGGAAGGTGGTGGAGAACCTCCTAAGATACATTACTATTCCTGTCATTAACTCTGTATATCATATTGATCCAACCTGGTCTCATGTTTAGTTATTGACATAAGGAAACTCTATCCTTAACTGCACTTGAACATCTGTAGATGAGTCAGCCTGAATTATAAATATAGAAAAGAAACATAATTGGTATGGCGCTGTGCAAAATTTAATAAACTACCGGTAAATATAAAACAGGATCAAGCTCTGTGTATTATTTCCAATGGAATTTAACAATAGAATTTTGGGCTGGATTAATGCTGAGGTGAAAGATAGCATCCAGTTATTTATGGACAGTTTGGATGTATATTCATTTTTATTCATGTATCATTAACTGTTAAGCAAAAGGTCTAGGGCCTTTGCTAGATGATGACGTCTTATTTTAAAACAAGGACTTTCTTAATTTTGTTAACTTAAGCAGTCTAATCCTTCTGACATTAGCAATAGCAATAGCACTTAGACTTATATACCACTTCATAGTGCTTTACAGCCCTCTCTAAGCAGTTTACAGAATCAGCATATTGCCCCCAACAATCTGGATCCTCATTTTACCCACCTCGGAAGGATGGAAGGCTGAATCAACCTTGAGCCGTTGGGATTTGAATGCTGAACTAGCAGTCAGTTGAAGTAGCCTGCACTCTAACCACTGCGCCACCTCGGCTCATGAAAGGACCATTAAAGGTCCTTTTTCATTAAAGATGGTCCTTGACCATCAAAAGACTTCCTGCCCCTGTTGACATATGGTTAGGTTTTGGTTGACTAAATGGTATTTTTTATATGTGGTTATTGGCTCAGTTCCTACATACACCAAATTAACTAAACAGTTAACTGCTCCATTCATTCAGATTAAATTTGGTGAATTGGGGTTAAGATTATTATTTTTTGGTTTCATTGTACGTTGTGCTATTCCATCCCTTTTTGGATAGATTACAAGTCAGGATAACATGATGAGTGAAAGCAATTAATTGCTGTTGAGCCAAGTCAAGTACTATGAAAGAAAGACTTCGCATTCTTTCTTTCATTCTCTGTTCCCAAAATTATAATGAGAATATGTGAAGGGTGAGGAGTACATTGGAAAGTGTTACATTATAGGAAAAAATAGAAAAAAAATCATTCTGTTGGGTGGAAATAAGTTAATTCAACCCTAGTTAAGAGTTTTTCTGAAGTTATATTCATACATGGAAGAACTTCCAAAGAATCTGTTGGGCCCCACATGTCTAGTTCAACATTCTTCTCTCAGAACGAAAGGGAAGAAATGTGCAAGATATGTTTAAGTGTAATTATTTCTCTCCCCTTGTGTTTTGCTGCAACTAATCTAAAGATACTGTACCTATTACGTATTTAGACAATCTCATCAGCATTAGCCAGTATTAGCTTGGTCATTAATTTGTCTATCTTTTAAAGTATTCTTAGTTGGTGGCAAAAGTTAATTGATTATAACTGTAAGATTTTATTAACTAGTTTAAAACAAAATGCTATGTTCATTTGAGCTTTTTTTCCATCAAAGATTACACTAGATAATGCTTGTGAATGATGTATATTAAATACTTAGACTACAGGTTATATCAAATCTGATTTTTAAAGTTTGTGTGCATGTGTGATGTGTACATTCATAATCATGTAACTTAACTCAAGCTACTGTAACAGGATGGCGAGAAAGCTTAGGGTCTGAATTAAAGGTAGAATTCCAGTCTTTGCTGAAAGTGGTAGTGTTAAAAAAAATTAATAGTGCCCACTGACCATGAGAGATTCTCAAAGAATGTGGATTAAGTCAACAACTAGTAAGAATTTGGCCTGGGTGTGTGAAATGCCAGATATAAAAAATTAAGCTGGTTATGGAAAAGTAGCTTTTGGTGGCTCTGAGCTTTGGGTTCCATAACAAAGGAAGAAGGGAAGAAGAAATTACATTGAATCCAAACGGTCTTAAGTCTTAGGTCTTACCCAGCTGCTGTGGCCTAGAAGTGGAGCTCTTGCCTCACAATCAGGAGGTTGTGAGTTCGATCCTAGGTAGAGGCAGA
>JANHGD010002122.1:99975-111445 GCA_027560375.1 Imantodes cenchoa
CTTCAACTCCCAGAATTCCCCAGCCAGCATTGCTGGCTGGGGAATTCTGAAAGTTGAAGTCCACATATCTTCAAACTGCCAAGGTTGAGAAACACTGGTGTATAGAGTAAAGTCTCTATTTAAAATGTGCATTGTTTGTACACGGCAATTGCCTCTGCTTACTTAACAAAATAACTGAAGATGTTGTTGGCAAAATATGCAAAAGCAATCAAATTTGTGCACCTAGCATGTGCAATGTCTAATCAACAATGAATAATTTGAGCTCAAAGATTGCTAGGGGATCACAAATGGGGAAAAATTGTGGGCTAAGCAAATGAAGCCAGGATTTAACTTATAAAGATTCCAAGCAGTAATGAATGCAATGTTAGTCATTCAGGTTTACTCACCACAGGGAACTGTTCATTTAAAATGTATGTCCAAATATTGTGTAGCAAATGCAATATTTAAAGGAAGAGTTAAAAAATATTGTATACACTTCTTGTATACCATCCTTGCGACAAAATTTATATCCAACACATTTCTCTTGGTCTGTTCATTATTTATGTAACAAGCACACACTAATATTTCATTAACTTAACAGTAGAAGCAGAAAGATGGAAAAATTATCATATTAAACTTCATGGGACTTAGGCGTGCCAATTTGAATGGATAATACCAGAGTTAGACAGAGAGGGGTACTGCTGAAATAATAACCTAACCTAACCTAACCTAACCTAACCATAACCATAACCATAACCATAACCATAACCATAACCATAACCATAACCATAACCATAACCATAAAGACATATAAAAATAAAATAAAATATAAAAAATAAAATTAAATTAAAAAATGAAATGAAATGAAATAATACAATTAAACAAAATAATAAAATAATATAACATAATATAAAATAATGAAATGAAATGAAATGAAATGAAATGTGCACTTTTCCAGGGACATACATAATACATGTAATTTAATTGGCTCTTGATTTCGTGTGTGTGTTAGCTTCTTGATTTGCTGTAGTGCACTACATTTGCTGTAGTGTGCTTAATTGTGCACTGCTACGAGTCCTCAGGGTGTATAAATATAAAAATTTAAAATAAATAAAATCTAGAAGGTTGAGTAGCAACTTTTTTTAATTAAGAAAATCATCATTTTAAAATATTTCATTTTTATGTAGATCCGTAAAACCTCAGGTAAGGTTTGGTCTTATTTTTGTTTCACTTTCCTCCCTAGAACTACTTTTCTGTCTTAATTTATTTGGGTAATAGCATAAACTTTGAAATATCACACCTCATATGGTATTGAAGTTACCATATATAATAAGCAATTTATTTGAGAGCTTCAGATATGATAGTGGTGGTGGTGTTGCGAATGAGGATGCACAGAAGACCTCAATTTGCCATTGATTTCAAGGAGACAGTACTGTTGTCTAAATTACTGGAAAATTATAGCCTAAGTGAGCATGAAGAAGCAAATCCTGGCCATCTATTTCTGATGAAGATTTCATGGCAGGCTAACAAGGTGAATTAAGTAACAAAATCCATTATTGTGCAGATGAATCACAACACCCACATGAGAATTAGATATTTATCTTTTGTTTTTAAAGGTTTAGCAGATGCATAGCTGGTAAGAACTTTATGGGTACTGAACAAAAGGAACCACATTAATGTGTGTTAGTAAAAAGAAAATTGTTCTCTTCTGCATTTGTGAAATCCAATTCATGGCTGCTTTAGAAACCAAATAGGGACATAAGATTTTATCATAAGGTTTCCAGTTTAGTCATCTAATCTGAAAAATAAAGGAAAATATAATGGCAAAAAGTAGATTTTAACTGGGCTTGATAATAGGGTCCCCAATTTGGAATCAGTATGAAAGAACTATTACCTAGTGTGTCCTCTTACCAAAGATGCTTTCTCAAAGCTGATTGGAGGAAATAGTGCAGTTGGGGGAGGAAAGGTCTAGAAAAGCGACTAAGATGAGAGACGACTGGCCAATTTTGCAAATCATGACCTTTGTTTCTGCTTATTGTCCGATGATCCACTTTTCTTCTTGTTCCCACCTTTTATACCAATATTATTCTTTCTGATTTCAGAGCTTTTTAATTTACCTGAACAGTTTTGCCTATATTATTGTTTTTTATTTACTTAATAATACTTGAATTTTATTTCAAAGGGCAATTATAAAATAGTACTTTCTTTATCCCTGCTGAAGTTTTCAGGGTCGGGAGGATGAACTCACCTTTGGAAAGCTGGGGTGGCACAATAGTTAGAATGCAGATTGACTCTGCTCACTGCCAGGAGTTTGATCCTGATCAGCTCAAAGTTGGCTCAGCCTTCCCTACTTCCGAGGTTGGTAAAATGAGGATCTAGATTGTTGGGGGTAACATGCTGACTCTGCAAATTGTTTAGAGAGGGCTGTAAAGCCATATAAAAGGGTATATAAGTCTAAGTAATATCGCTATTGTTATTTGATAAGTTCTGATTGGTCCAGAATTAAGGTTGGGTTTCATGAAGAAAGCAGGTACAATCACGAATATGTAAGTCAAATGGAGATCAAAGGAAGAGGAGCATAGACAGCAAGGCAAACAGTTCTGAGTGGGGAAAAAGTCCTTAATTTACATACTATATCAGCAGCTACAAGAACATCCTTATATATTCAGGTTTGTGTTATTCAAAGAAGTAAACAGATCATGGCCATTAGAAGTGCACTCTCTCTTTCTTCTTCTTTATAGTTAAGAGGATCTGTAAAGTCTCAATGCAAATGGTAAGCTAATTTTCTCTGTGGTGTTTATTTATATTCTTGCTTTGTATCTATAGGACTACATAACAATGTTGGTTTATTTTTATTTGATTTGTCTTAGCCTGCTAGACAGAATTCCCTCTGATCTTTTAGGAGATTGCACTAAAGTGCTTATCCTCATGTTTGTAGAGTATTTTAAGGTTCCAGGAAAACTTCCATTTGAGCGCAAACAAAGTCTGACTTTACAGGAATTCAAGGTGGAAACGAATTACTTATGCTTTGCAAATTTCATAAAATTGCAAATCTCTTTTTGGAAAGATAGTAATACTTCCTCTCAAATATGAACCTGCTAAGTACTTCTAAATCCTTCTGATTACAACAGGAGCGTAAGTCTCCTGCTGTAAATATATCCAACCTAACTTGGGATATAAAAATAATTAACTTTTCTTGATAATATTACTCATAAGAATAATTTATAAAAATCTGCATTGCGCAAGTCATGATATGAACCTTCCCATTCTCATCTTCTGGTTTAAAGAAGCGCTACAGAACAGCAATGTAATATTGTGGAACTAAAAATTAGAATCCAAGGATAACAAAAACAATTGTTTGTGTAGCTGTTTGTGGAGAGAGAGCCCAACACTTGTCTGTTCCACTAGTTCTCCAGTTGTAAGAAGAAAAAGAAAAATGAGAAGGGGAAAATGTGTTGCTCCATTTGCTTGCTCTTGCTTCAAGAAATTCAAATTGATGTCTTCTCAGGGGAGAGATTATAGTGCATTATTTGATCAAAGCATGATGGCAATGCTTTTTCAGATGAAAATTCTGGAAAAATATTTTCAAGATTTGCACTTTTTGTTATGGAAATTTATGCGGACAGCATGGGCATCAAGCACTTAAACTCATTCAGATTCTGAGATGCAGCCGGGATCTAATTGGGGAAAATCTTGGACTAGAAGAACAGCTACTGTGGTGCTTTCTATTGATAACCTACTTTTAAAACTATATTTGGACTCATGACACAACACCTTTGAGGTTTCATGTTTGGACAGAAAGAGCCAATTATCTGCTTCATCTCCCCTGGCACATACTCGTCATTTCGCGCTTCTACTGTTATTTTCTTGTCAAGCTAATTTAAAATTATGCCTCTGTGTGTATGTGTATACGTTTGTGTGTGTGTGTGTGTGTGTGTATCAGTATCTCTGTGTGAGTGTTTGTGTGTGTCTGTGTAGAAATCTGACCTGTCATCCATTGGGCCTTAACCTTTCTTGCTTCAGATTATATTGTCATGTTTACTGAAAAAGACACACACACAAAAAGCCTTGAATTAATATGTGATACCAATTTTTGATATTTTTTTTTTAAAGACACCTTACAGTTTGGCTTGTCTTTCAATATATAGGCTGAATTTCATAAGCTTCTTGCCTTATGTTCACCTTCTAATCTCTTACATAGTTTTGGTTCCTTTCCTTGCAACTGAGTTCTTTTGCTAAAGGCGATTATGGCTGTTATATTCATTGGGCGCTAAATAGCCAGTTCCTATCTATCTTTGCATTTCCCTTGAACAAAGTGTGGTCCTTGAAGACTTTACAATGATTGAGTGAAAAGAACATGCAGAACCTATAATAGATTTTACTTTGCTCTTTCTGTTATTTACAAAATAAAAAAATGAGGTCTAAAGTTTACCAGCATCTCTCTCTCTTAGGCCACCTACATCAAGAGAACAATCTCCCCAACTGCTGGATACTGACAACTGAGATTTGTCCTTTAAAGGCACTTGATCACCCTGTGAGAGAAAATGTGGTGGGTCGATTACTCTTTGTACTCTTTCTATTAAGACCCATTTATATCCTGCTTTCAGCTTCCAGAGAAGATCAGCTAGAAAACTATTATATGCACATATACTGTAGGGAGAATTTATGACATGGGGTTTGTTCCCTGTTCAGGTCAAACACTAGTGCCATAATTCAGTGTTTTGTTTTGTTTTTGTTTACAAAACAAAACAAACAGACACATAAGGCAAAAGCCAAGGATGTGACACCCTTTTATAGTCAGGTATAAACAACTATTTTGTGCATGCCCACTTCTAAAATTCTCCAGCTTAATTTTCCTAATGAAGAGTAGTCCAATTTCTCACTTGCTAACTATACATTTTGTATCAGTTTCTTCTCATTCTTTTCTTATCTGCCTTTCTGGCTTTTGTTTCTTTGTAATGGCAAACCATTAACTTTTCTTCTACAATGGCCTTAGCTTAGCTTTTTGGTTATTATTTTCCAACAGTAACTTTAGAATGGCCAAGGGTTAGAATCAGTGTCATTGAAATTGAATGATTAGTTATAAAGTGACATTTTAGTAAATGAAGGTAAATACTTGTGTCCCAGGATAATATTGCAAGATCCTTTGGTCACTCATCAGTACCAAAGGTTTACTCTTCCCTGCTTTTGGGGGTTTGTGCTGGAACTCATCATCAGAGAACACCCCCCCCCCCTCTCTCTCTCTCTCTCTCTCTCTTGCATATGTAGAACAGCGAGCAAGTGAGTAAGTAAGCCAGGGTGGTGGTGGTTTCTGCAATGATGGACTCCAGCATAAGCCCAAAAGCATGGAAGAATAAACTTTTGGTCCCAATGACCAACCCAGACTTCATCTTGATGTTCAAGATCATTTTTATTTTTACAAATAGGGGCTCCTTTGCCCACCAAAAAATAAGAATCTCTAAGTAATTCAGGCAAAGCAAAAGCATTTATTAATGGGTGTGTGTATAGAAACAAATGACATACATTTGGAATATGTGATACATCAGAAATTGATCAAACAATAAAAGACATTGATTACACGTGAGACATGAACAATAGAAAACATTGGCTCCACATAATATCCCACAAGTGACAAATTTACATGTTATATTGCTTCTTCCCAGCTGGGTATCTCTCTTTCTCAAAACTTGGCAGTGTATTCAAGGATTTTCACAATACCCACTTTATTGTTTAGAGCTGAAAAGACAAGTTCTGGCATACAAAAAAAAAAATGGCCCTGACTAAGAAGAAACCAAAAATATTTTCCTGAAATTGAAAAAAAAGATGACCTAAACTGCCATTTTAAAAGCGCTAATATTTTGAAATGCTAATGATGAAACCTAAAATTCCAGGCAACACCATCACATTTAAAAATATCTTCATTGTATGAATGAAGATGAATGAACGAACGAACCCATTCCCACTATCCCTTAATCCTATTTGTTGTATTTGTGTTTATGTTAATTTGTTTTTCAATTAGGTACCAAGGGTGATGTTAGTTTCTGCATGTGAACAAATTTTGAATTTTACTAATATTGGAACTCTTATAAGAGAATGTATAATTTAATATAAAAATCAAATTCTTAATTTGTAACTAATGATTTCTATTGAATGGTTATTCATTCCTAGGATTGTATTATGTCTCAGGAAACCTGAAAAGCAAATTTATTATGCTTACTGGTTTGTGTTATTAAAAGCAGAAAATAGTGAATTATTGCTTCTGAAGTATTTATATCACAGGTATTCTCCGAGGAGCCATCGTGACAGATTTCTCTTTAATAAAATTTGATAGAAGACCACCTTAAACATTTAAAATAAATGAATAAGTTAAGGGAAGTAAGTACTTTTTAATCCACCCTCTCCTTATATGAAGAAGTACTTAAAAATATTCATTTTGAAGAGTCCTTGGTTTTCTTTAAATTGATTGTTTTCTTGCAGATGTTTCTTTACCCAAAGTAGGTAACACAATGTTACCTAGTTTGGTTAATGAAATGTCTGATGTTGCTTTATTGGGGTATTGAAACATCTGCAAGAAAACAACCAAGCTCTGAAAGCATCAAGGATTCCTCCTTTTAACCCTGAGCTACAAATATTTTCTTCTATCAATAATATTCATTTTGTTGGCAGAATTAAGCTCTACTTAGCATAAGGCCTTGTTAAAAAAAATACTGATACAAAATGCTGGCAAAGTGGGAGCCTCTCACTTTATCATGACAAACAGTTTTTTTCCCCCGTGAAACTATATTATTTTTATTACACTTACATCTTGTGAAATTGAAGTAACTCAGTTCACATGGAAATGGCTTTGCCAGGAAAAGGGGGAGGAGAAAGATGAAATATCCTCAGTCTCTGAAGTTAGTCTTCCAAAGCACATGATGTTTTGAGAAACATGCTAGCTTTCAGATGCTAAGCCAAGCATGACCTTTAATAGTTGTAGTTGCTCTACTGAATGTGGAAGATATTATTCCAATCCTTTCCTCTGCCAAATATGCTTACAGCTTGCCTCTGATAGAAAAACATCTAGAGATGGAAAGAGACAAGTGCAGTGACAGCAGGACCTCCTTTTTTTGACATTATGTAGGTGGAATGGGAGCTGTTTGCAACAGCTTGCAGGGTGAGGAAGAAGTCACATGAACATCCTGTTCCCAATTCTACAAAAAAAAGTGGGGGAGACTAAGTGAATTGTTCAGTCAGTGAGGGATCTGGATAGGTAGGTAGGTTAGGTAGGTTAGGGAGGGAGGGAGGGGGGAGAGAGAGGGAGAGAGAGGAAGAGGGAGGGAGGGGAAAAGAGACAGAGAGAGAGAAGCATTGCAGAATGAACGTTCTTGAGAGCTACAGACTTGCCAAATCCAGATTGAACAACATACAAAAGCATTAAGTCCAACCAGTTTGATGTGTCCTTGAGGGCTCAGGATTACATTGACTAAGGGTGGAGAAAAATGTTGAGTTGAATATTTTTCTTAGATTATGATAGTTTCATAGGGCAGGGCAATATCTTTTGCTTCTGACATCTGCTTAAAGCCTTCAGCATGTAAGCAACTGATTTATGGATTTAACTGAACTATTGATTTGAATAAACCAATGCAGTCAAATGCAGCCACTGAAATGGCACAAATGAAGCAGATTTGTCTCCGTGGATTTAAATCTGAACGCTTCATTTCAGGGTTACACAATCGTCAATTGTGTTAACCCTTTTGTCTCCCTCTCCCAGTGTAGACTGGAACTGATCTTCATCAAACATAAGAAGGGGGAGGGGGTGGGTGGGAGTAAGAGTGACTGAAAGTTTTCTCATGGGAAAATACTTTAGACAGCCTAACTATCAAAGTCAGGGGTCTCCAAACTTAGCAACTTAAAGACTTGAGGACTTCAACTCCCAGAATTCTGCAGCGAGCTTTGCTGGCTGAAGAATTCTGGGAGTTGAAGTTCACAAGTCTTAAAGTTGCCAAGTTTGAGGACCCGTCTTAGTGTAAAGAGGGGTGTGTGGATTTAAGTTACGCACTTTCAGTCACTTTTCACTCTCTGACCATCGGTGTTTCTCCGTCACACAAACAACCTTGATAAACATTTCAAAGTCCAAACCAATTTTTAAACCGTTCTCACATGAGTGACTCCCCTGACCGAAACAAGCATCTTCAGAGAATGTCGGCATATAGAAAACCGCAGCAAGGGCCACTTTCGAGTCCAAACACCTGACCTAAGATACCCATAAAGGTTTAGCCTCTTCCAGGTGCCAGAAGCGGCTTCCTACCGTCAGCCCCATCTCACCATCAGGCCAGGATTTCTTCAATCCCAATCTAATCGTATTGGAACAAGACTGAAATGGGGGAAATCTCCCCTTTTGAAGATTAGTAAACACAGAGAAGCGCCTGGAGCAATTGGCTGGATTATCCACAAAGCCTGCTTAGAGATTTGGCTTTGCGGGCATGACACTCCCATTCAGCCTCTGTCTGGCGCTGTTCACACTTCCCGGTATTTCCACAAACTGAGCTGCTGGAGGAAAAAAACCCAAAACAACCCAACCCCAGAAAGCCACCACTCAGCCTGCGCTGCCTGTCACCCCCACACGCAGGCAGACCGTGCAGCATGAACCCCCACACAGTCCCACAGCAGGCTCCCCCTTCCAGGAAGTTTCAGCCGCTGCCAGCAAAATCCCGAAGGCGAAGGGTAGAGTTGCCCATTTGGGGGAAGCTGGCAAGGGAGTGGCCGCAGCCAGCCAGAGAGCAGAGAGCCTGAGCCAGAAGGCCTGCAGAGCAGCTCAGCTGCATGGGGGTCTGTGCGTGTTGCTGGCAGGAGAGGGGGGCCACCCAGCAAGGCCAAGGCTCAGCCGCCCTCTCCTCCTCTCCAGCTCAGACCTCTGCAGACTGGCGCTTGGAGGCTCAGCTTTGCCTCTGGCTTCCCGGTGATCCCAGCAAAGCCACGGCTTCTCCTCACCCCGAGACTTACCGATCTTCTGATTGAAGACCTTGTCAAAGGTCAGCTCTCCCCTCTCCTCCAAATACTTCTGCATGACGCTGCGGATGCTGAAAGGCAGAAACAAGGAAAGGGTTACTTTGCCCGGCTGTCTCTGGCAGGAGTCAAGGCGGACTCAGGAGTTGGGTGAGGGGAGCACTGTCCCGCAAGACCCCCCCAGCTGCCCCATGGAGCCCCTCGTTAAGCCCCCCCTCTGGAGTCACCCAGCCACTCTGTGTGGTTGCAGGAGCGGCTGCAAAGGATCCTCTCCTGTCCTGATCCAATCAAGGGAACAATGTTCAAGACATACAGAAAAATAACAAAGCCTAAAAACGAGGCTGCAGAACAGCCAACTGAGCCCGAAGACAGACGGGCTCCCTTCTTTTGCCTGTCCTGAAGTCCCTTCCCACCTACTGGAGCTGCGCTCATCCATCAGAGTTGCTCGTGCCCGCCAGCCTCAGGACCACAGAAGCAGGAGGCACCTAAACCAGGTTTCTCCACCTTGGCAGCAGAAGTCCGCATGGTGCCAAGGCTGAGCAACCACGGTCCAAGCTCTTAGGGTGGGCAAAGCATCTCTGGCCTCCCAGCCCACACTGGACCTCCTCTGCAACACACACACACACACACACACACCCCTCCCTGTAAGCGGAGTTAGATGTGCAGCCCTGCAGGGTTAGGGTTAGGGGGAAGGTCGGAGGCCAATAAAAGCCATCCCTAGCCAGGCTGAAGACCAATATCCACACAGCGTAGTGGTCCTTTCAGTGGCCCCTTTCAGACCAGAGTCTGTTCGTGGTTGCAGCGCTCCAGCACTAAACCGCCCCTTCTCTCTCCAGGCCGCGATGGGGGCCAGGGCAAAAGACGACCTCCGTGGGAACAGAAGGCGATGGCAGGGGGCATTCCAGCTCCAGGAAGCAGACCTCAGACAGTTCCATGGGCAGAAACTGCCGTGGTGCAGAGCCCTGGGCCACGTCTCCACACCCGAGACAGAGGGGCCTTTCCTGAAGTGCGGTTTGCCCTCCTGCAGGGCTGCTCCTCACCCCAGCCCCAGCCAGCTAGCCTGGGAGGCTTTCCCCAAGGAAGGGCCTCTCCGGCCTCCTTAAGGGCCGTCCCCATTCCCCATTCGGAGTGGCGGGAGAGGAGCAGCAGCTAAAGGCGGGAGCAAACGTTGGCCAGGGATCTTTGGAAGCCGGAGAAGAAGTGGGGGGAGGGAGACCGTTTCTCCCCTTTGAATTAGATTCCGGGTGAGCGCTGCTACTCCAACACCAACATCATCAGCTACACTCTGAGAGGAAGAGGTTGGCTTCCATTCATCCCCGGGATAAGCGCCCACCGCTTGCTCAGCTTGCAACACTAAATAACTGCTTTCCTCTAGGCCTCCCTTCATCAACACGGTTGTATCAGGCAGGAGGAAACAAAGAAGAGAATTAAGGCTGCATCCTCCCTCCTTAAGTCTGCAAGAGCCAAGCAGAAGTGCCTCCTGCCCTCCCACACCTCACCTCTCAGAGTGTGTAAAGAAGCACATTTAGAGCAGACATTTCAGCCAAACCCATCCTGACCCCCAATTCTTCAGCAGATGAGGGGCTCCTTCCCAGCACCCACTCTCCTTAAAAATTCATTGCTTATTAAAATACTGGACCCAGTGCAACCATCCTGGCATTATCTCCGCTATACATACCCCAGCACCCACTCTTGGGGCCTCCCCACCAGCCAGCAGGTGCTGTCCCGGACGAGCTGAACCACCACACTCTCATCAAGGAATGCCCACTGCTCCTACCATTGGTCTCGCACGCTGGCCAAATGACAGCTAGTCTGCCATACGTTTGAATGCTTATTTAATAGACATTATTTTTAAAAGCCACAGAAGAACTCCTGTTCTGCTGATTGGCAAGAAAAAAAGCAACCAGCGGTCTTGCTGCAGGAAATATAAATAATACAGATGGGACATTTTGTCTGAGTGGAGTTCTGAAAATCTTTCATTTCTTGAGTCGGCTGTTCACCCACCGCCCAAGGACCTCTTCTTCATTTCAGCTTCACAGGCTGGGTTTGAAGCCTGCCTTTACTGCTGATAAACCATAAATTATGGCTTAGTGTGACAGATCAACCCAGCCAACAGGCCTTGGGGCAAGAGGTCGGCTCCCCCACCGACACTTGGCAGGGGCCATCCGGGGATCCAGAGAGGCCTCCAAGGGACTTCCAAGAGGAGTGGGCAGTCAGTGAGGGGACCACCCTGAATTTGGGGGTCACCCCACTGTTTGCACATCCCCTGGAGTACGAAAAGTCGGCCAGGGGTCAAGTTTAGGCCCCCCAAATGAAAAGATACCTCCACATCCACCCTGGCACATTGCAAAGGGAGACTGACTGCAGCAGCTGGTCAGGGAGTGCTCAGGCCAATTTTGGGGAGGGGGTGCAGTGCCACCTGGAGACCTGGCACATCCCCCCCCACCTCATCCCATGCAACCAACATACTCTGTTCTACTCTAACCTCACTTCCCCGTTGGGGAAG
>JANHGD010002124.1:46280-62111 GCA_027560375.1 Imantodes cenchoa
CGCCGGAGGCGGCGCCCGCCCCGTAAGGGAACTCGGACGCCGATCCCCTCATGTGGTGCGGCACAAGCATTGGAAGCAGTGGGAGAAACTTCCACCAGCTCCAGAATTTAGGTGGAGAGTTGTAGGCGGCTGAACCTTCTCTCCCAATTGCTCTTGGCCATATCCAGCCCAAGATTTCTCCACGGACCACTAAAATTTTAGCGCGGACTACCAGTGGTCCGTGGACCACTGGTTGGTGACCTGTGCTCTAGTTCTAAGATTAGACTAAGTTTTTAGTCTACTGTTGTACACCCTATTGACCCATGACTGTTGTTCTAGGTTTACCACTAACCATATTGTGAAGTATGCGGACGATACAAGTAGTGGGCCTTATTCAGGATGACAACGAGGATGCTTACCGCAAGGAGGTAGAGGGTTTAGTGAAGTGGTGTAACAAAAACAGCCTCATTTTAAACATAGGAAAAACTAAGGCGATTATTGTCGATTTCAGAAAAGGTAGGCACAGCCACACACCTCTACGTAGTAATAACCACCTGTGGAGGTAGTTAGCAATATAAGTTTCTGGGTGTGCAGCTAATGAGTAGGCTAATTTGGTTGCTCAACAGTGAGATATCGGTGAAGCAGGCTCAGTAGCGCTTACATTTTCTGCGTCGCATGAGAAAAGTTCATCTTTCTTCCCCTCTTCTTACCTCTTTCTATAGAGGGACAATCGAGAGCATCCTGTCATATTGCATTACTGTTTGGTTTGGAAGAGTTACTGCTTCAGGCAGGAAGGCAGTGCAGAGAGTAGTGAGGATGGCAGAAAAGATTATTGGTAGTTCATTTCCTTCTATCCAGGGCAGCACACAAGCGATGCTTAAGCAGAATCCTCAGCACTAGTGCATTCTAAAACCCATTGCTACCGGGCGGGTGGGCGGAGCATCCCGCCACCGCTGCTACCAGTTCGCAGAACTAGGTCGAACTGGGAGCAATCCAGCGCTGGTCCTCAGGATTGTCTGGGACACTACACATCCTCTTCATGACCTGTTTTCCTTGTTACCTTTTGGGAGGAGGCTTCATGATATCCAAAGCAGAACATCTAGATTTAATCACAATTTTTTTCCATATAAGCATCAACCTTGTGAACTCTCGTTTCCTCTTTCCACTACATATTCAAAATGGACAGTGAGTGATTAATATATATATATATATATGTATATGTGTGTGTACACAGACACACACACATAAACACAAATATAATATTAGTGTAAGTATATATGTATGTATATAGCATGTGTTATGTGTGTGTGTATGTGTTTGGGGGAGATATACACTTTCTCCTGAGAGCAGGCAACAGAATTTCATTTTTAATGTGGGCTGGTGTGTTCACAGTAAAAAAAAGAAAATAACAATGAAGTTATCTTACCTTATCTTATATTTGGGACCAGCATTTCTGTTGCTAAACAAGGTGATTGTTAAGTGAATCATGCCCGTTATATGACCTTTTTGCCACAGTTGCTGTGTTTAACTAGCTTTGGGTGAATGTCTGCTTAACATGACCTTAATGTACTTGTCTTTCCTTTTGAGGAAAGATCTCCTTTTCAGTGCATGGCGTATGGGTTTGCTGCTTTGAAAACAGAAGTCATTCAGAAGAAGAAATTTACTACATGTTTCTTTGACTGTTGGTGAAATAACTGTGATATTTTAACAAAATTATTTATTTGTTAAACTTCGACACTACCCATCTCACCTATGTGACTCTGTGCAGTTTACAGTTAGGGGTTTATTGTAGTGTTTTTATATGTTAGTTGTGCACTGAGTCAAAAGGAAAGTTCCCTCAAAAATACAGTTAGATGACGTTGGTGCAGAAATTTATATTAACCCTTTTATGACATGTCGCTGACGTCAAGAAAAAGATGTGCTGAAGGTATGGCAGTGAGCAAGGCAGAAAAAAAGTACTAATGGGACTATGTCATAGAAGGAGGTGACATGAGAGTCTTGTCCTTTTGGGGTTTATTTTTTGTAGTTTGAGAATGGCATTTTTAAAATTAATAAATATTTTACAGTGCGTACATTTCTTTCCTACCAAAATCACGCCTTTCTATAGTGACAATTTCTGCTGTATTTCAGCAATAACACCCTGAGGAGCTCTAAAAACTTTTTAAAAAGCAGCTCAAGAGCTGAAAGTTTGCTGTGGGTTTCCCGTTGCTTAGCATATATAGGCAACAGACTGTATATTTTGCCACTAGTTTCTTTGGTTTCTTAGCCAAAAAATGTATAGTATCACTTTCAGCCCAGATATATATGTACGGATCTTATATAGACAAATAGGATCGTTATCATGTGTAGATGTAGCATAGGCAGGAATCAATGATGAGTTTTTTGTTTACCTGAGAAGGGTACTTTTCATTTTGCTCTGTAAAAGTTTTAAATAGGTAACTATCAGCCCTCCTGGGTAAATAAGATAGGGAACAAAACTAGGTGAATTAAATATGCTTTATTGTAAAGCTACATTAACAGAATCTCACAAGTCCGAAAGTACAAAACTTCTCACCCCCACTTTTAAATGTTTGATCCATTAGGACGGGTCCTCTCTTGTCTGATTGTTTCCTAGGCAGCATCTTTTCCCTGCTATCCCCAAGGCCAATTCCCATGTTCCATTACAATCGCTCTGCAATAAACAATCAATAAGAATATGTGTGTGTAGTCATGGACTCTCATAAATTGGGTTTTACCTGACTGTTATCTTATGTCTTCCAGTGCTGGAGGTGATCAATCATGGCAGGTGATGCCATCATGATGGTGCGAGGGCTGACAAAGCTCAGTAAAGCAGTCCTAGAGACACAGGCAGGACAGCTACGACAAGTAATCCTTGGTGGGGATACATTAACCATAGTCCGAAGCTTTCAGGCGGTTGCTGAGGAACAGTTCAGTGCTGCTATGGGGAAGATGCAGGTAAAAATATTGCTGTGTGTTTGTTTGATTTCACTAGTCTCTTTCCCCTTTAATTTCCCCTGCTATTGTCTTTCCCTCTCCATGTCTTGAATGTAAAAAGCATAATAATTTTTTATTCAGTACTACTTGAGTTTTTTAATACATACTGATTTTTTAAATATATTTGAAAACAATATATTGCACTAATCTGGGAATTATTATAATCTTGCATTAACGAATTTTCCACATTATCATTATCATTATTATTTATTAAATTTATATGCTGCCCAACTCCCGAGGGACTCTGGGTGGCTTAACAACAGTATAAACATTTAAAAACATCTTAAAACATTAAATCAGTTTAAAATGTAATACAGTTTAAAACCCATACATATCGTTTCATGGCCGGATCTAGATAATAATATTCAGTGAAATATTTCACTTGATGAAATATTGTACTCTAAAATGTAAGGATATATTCTTGGTATTATGATTGCGGTTTGGGGGAGGGGATGAAATTTGCCCATTAACTGAATGGCTGGAGTGGTTATGTAACCAGTGATAAAACAAAAGAAAAAGTCGGATGGGGCAGAAAACCTTAAGGGCACCAAGGGGAGTGACTTTGGGCACAATTATAATAAAGTTCTAGCATGCTATATTGGCATAGTTCACTTGGGCTGAGACATTTTCTTAGGCAGTAAGTCTGAAGGCAACATAAATGTCAGAGACAGAAGTAGTTATCTGAAGACTACAACTTTGCCTCTTTGAAAAAGCACTGATAACTTAGTATATTTGTTTTCATATTATTTTTGTGTTTTCAATTGGTGTGAGGACTTTTGATTATGTTGTTGTTCAGATACTAAGTTGTGTCCAAGTCATTGTGATCCTATGGATCATAGCACACCAGGCCCCCGTGTGCTCTACTGCCTCCCAGATTTGCCCGTATTCATATTCTTTGTATCATGTTCATTGTTTTCTTTTGATAGGTAACCATGTTTTACTGGAGAATTCATTTCAATGCTTTGTTTGCAGGAACTGGGCAAACAACAGGAAAACTTGAAAGATATTGGTGAAGACTTTGGAAAAGGATATAACTTTTCAGAATCAGAGCTAGGAGGCATTACAAAGGACTTGTCTTCTGCTCAAGACCAGGTTCACAAGCACAGTGGTACAGAGGGCCCATCTTATGATGTCAAAGGACCTGTTCAAAGTGGTGGGAGTGGAGATGCTACTGCAAGTCAAAATCCCATTTCTGCCAAAATAAATACAAAGCTATTTGAAGGCTTTAGGGACCCCGGGAATCCTTTTGCTCTTGTGTTTGGCCAAATTCGGCCTTTTCACCAGGACCATTCCCCTGTTGGTGGATTAACAGCTGAAGACATTGACAAAGCCAGGCAAGCTAAAGCAGATCCTCAGCAAAAGCCTCACAAACAGATGGTAAGTATGCTATTTCATGAAAGTGGAAAAGCTTCTGGTACAGCAACCTTTATGTGTGATCAGTCTCTCTGTTTAGCTCCTAGTCACTTGGTATCTGGGTTGTGTTGGGAGATATATGGTAGTTCCTGTTGTTTTTAATTAACCAAACTTTTGGCCTATATATATAGTGTGAAATATACTAAGGAAAGCTAACTCCTTTATTATATTCATGTAGTATAAGTAGGCAATCTTGCTATTCATTTAAGGCAAGGATCCTATTAACCTACTAGTTTATTTGACAAGTTCCTAGCTGGCTTATATCCTGGAACTTTTGTATCCTGACCTTTTTAGGGAAATAATATATGAATCTGCCTGTTGCTTATTTATATAAATTTGTTTTCTTTCTGATTGCATGTTCCTGGAATGGACTGACAAAAGAGATTTTATGTTCAGATAAATGTGCACAGATTCGTTCTCTTCCTAGCTTTTTAACTTACAAATCATGCACTTTTCCAAGCTTCTTATTAATACTGTTTTTTTTAAATTAAAAAGCCCTCTAAACAGCTGATTATTGTATCTTGAATTGGGATTTTAAAAACATTTTTTCATTGATGTTTTTGTGGTATACTATCTTTGAAGTCTTGGCAATCAAACCTCAGAATAGGGAGAGCTTAAAATAATTTAGTATTTTATTTAGTTTCACTTTTCTAAGCTACATGTATATGGGTGTCCTCTCAAAATTAGTTCAACTTTCCTAACAACCAGACATTTGTTTAGAAAGGTCATGATATTCCCTAGAAATAGACTTCTTTCTTTCTCACATTTAACAGGTGTTCATCTTTCCTTTGCTGGACATTTGATATTTTGCTAAATTGTTGCAATGGTCAAGATGCTAAGATTTGTTAATTGTTTTTCTTCTGTCCATGAAATTAAAAGTCAAACATGTGCAGCGAAGTTTGCCTAATATTCTTTTTGCTTTGGATTTTTTTTAGAAGAGACAATTCTTTTTATTCTGTACCCCCAAATATATTGTGATTCTATTGGCCATGCTGGGTTGGAATTATGGGAATTGAAGTCCACTAGTATAAAGAAAGGAGCACATTAAGTTAAGGAATGCAGTTTAAAAGGACATAATCGAATAGAACATCTTATATCACTGAAAAAAACTGAATTATTACAATGATTTAAGAAATGACCCCAAATATACTTTCCTTTAAAACAAAAATGCTATTCTACTGAATTTGAATATTGGGAAAAAAGTTTTAAAGTATGAAGAACAGTTTTAGAGGAAATTCTCTTTTAAGGGTTAACTCTCCTGTCTTCTCAGAGCTTCTACCCATCTGGGGTTTCTTGAAATGAGGACTTGGGGAAAATGTAATTTTTTATCCCACAGAAATTAAAAAAAAAACCCAATGGACCTAACAGTACAGCAGGCCAAATTACAGCCAAGAAAGGCCAAGTTCTGCCTAAAATTGGATACACATTAAAATGGGATTTGAAGTTGACAGCAGTGCTTATTTTGATTAAGTGAAGACAAATAACCCTTGTTCATTTAGTTTTTTGCAGAGCAAAATATGCATTAAACAAAGTACTCTAGGGTGGAGGAAACAATACTTGTATAAATGGCTGAGCTTCTAATAGTCTCATTGGTGAACAGATGTAAAAATCGAGTAGATGAGAGTAGCTGTGTATTTCTTTAAATAATTTTTAAATAAAGTTATTTGTGTGGCAGAAGTTCCTAGGACTTGATGGGAAAACTCTATTTTTGACCATCTTGTGAAAGATTTTTTATTGTTTATTAGCAGATGAAGCATCTGTTTATGCTTTTTTTTGCAGCTCAGTGAACGTGCCCGAGAGCGAAAAGTGCCTGTTACTCGAATTGGAAGGCTTGCTAACTTCGGAGGTGAGTTTCTTAATTTAGGGGGGAAAAATGATCTGAAGATGGAAAATTCTGAAAAGACTAAAAGTCTGCATCTTACATTCAGAGAAAGAGTTGCTCATCTGTTAATAAAGACAGATGGCCCTGTGCTCTGGCTGTCACAGTCTTTGATAAAACACAGAAGAGATGGGGGGACTGAAGGGTAGAGAGAGCTGCACCTCAAAGTCAGAAAAAAAATGGCAAGTAACCATCAATAACCATAAAAATGTACATTTTTAAATATAATGATAAAAACATGTACTGTGTTAAAACCAATACCATATACTGACAGAAGCCAGGTTGCAAACTTTTCATTCAGTAATGAGCCTTCATGAAAAATATTTTTTTAATTTTAAATTTTAATTTAATTTATTTTTTTTATTTTTTTATTTTTGTACAGCTGTCCATCTCATATAAAAGTGATACTATATATTTAATTAAGTGTTGTATCTCTCTCGTGCATACAGCCCCAATTAAAAACACATATAAAAACACACAGAAAAGAGGATATAATATAAATAATATTCCTCCACAATAAGGAAGCCATTGCAAGATCTTCCCAGTTTCCTGGGATCCCAAGGAATGACAAAATGGCCTAGTTTTGAAGGGCTTGCAAAATGCTGAGACAGATGGAGCTAATCTCACTTCTGGGGGGAGGAGTTTCCACAAGATTGACAAGGTGGCAGAGAAGACTAACCTCCCATCAGATGTAATTCCCTGGCGGGTAGGACCCAATATTTCTTTTAGGAATCAATTGAATTTCAGGAAAATCTTCTCTGAGGGCTATATAAAATAATTTAACAATTATATGGTTAACAAATCACATTCACATAGTGCTACCATGTTTCCCTGAAAATAAGACAGGGTCTTATTTTCATTTGACCCCCAAAATATGGCCTTGGCCTTATTGGGGGGGGGGGGTTGTTTTGGGGGTGCAGTAGGCGGCAAGCGGGGACTGGATGTCCCATCGCCACCGCCTCCCCTCCCTGTTCTTGGCGCTGGCCAAGCGCCTGGCCCGCTGTCACCCCCTCGTGGAGAAGGACTCTGCAAGACTTGTGCCATTGCAAGCACGAACTGCAGGACTGCCACGAGCTTCATCATACTGGCACAGCTGGCGTCCTGCTGCTGTGTCAGTATGTCAAAGCTTGCAGTGGTGCTGCCGTTCGTGCATGCAATGGCACAACAAGCCTTGCAGAGTCCTGCTCCAGCAGCAGCGGTGGCATGATGAGTCTCACAGAGACTCATTTCTGGCAGGTGGGACGTATTGGGCCGCGAGAACTGCATCCTACCTGACACTTGTAGCTCCGTTGTGTCCAGGGAAGGAAGCCCATTGTAAAAGAAAACTTCTCATGAGTTCGAGAAGTTTCTTTGAACTCGCGAGAAATTTTGTTTTTACAATGCAGTGGAGCTACAAGTGTCAGGTAGGACACGTGACTCGCGGTGGGATGTAATTTGGGGGTGGCAGGAGGGGTCAGGTGGGCCACGAGACATGCCTCTCAGTGGCTACGGCTTCCGTGGTGGCAAGCATGGCGGTGGCATTTCCAAAAGCAGCCTGGGAAAACCTAAAAACCTGGGCAACTTATTGTTTGTGTTCTCTCTCTCTCGCTCTCTCTCTCCTGGACAAAAGAGTGTCCACCGCAAAAAGAGCTGCTTCCAGCCAGGAGAGAGAGAAAGAGCACAAGCGAGAGGCGGGCACGTGCAGGCAGTTTTACCAATTCCCTGCCGCATTTCGCACACCCCACCAGACTGGCTCGCCTCCTCTGGGCTCTGCCTCCAGCGATGTTTTGAAACGCGCTCCTGCCTGTGAGGAGGAGGAGGCAAGGCAGGGATCGAGGCCCCAAGGGGGAGAGTCCCCCCATCTGCCAGCGAGACGCAGAAGGGCCCTTCCAGCTGCCCACCCCAGGATCTGCCTCCCTGCACCACTGGCTTGGTGGGCGACTCTCAGCGGGCTCTGTAGCGTGGCCCTCCCACTGTCTTGGCTCTTTCTTGCCATGCCACACCACTGGGCATGTGTTCAATTGCTGGGTGAGTTGCTGCTGCTCCCGCCACCTTCTCTGGCAGGGTGGGGGGCTTGGAACAAATGGGCAAGAGCGGACGGCGAGCAACACGCCTCAGTAAGGGCATGTGGGGTATGTGGGGCATGCTCCCCCCTTCCCTGGAAAGTAGTTGGGGGGTTTACTTTTGGGGGGGGGTATCTCAGCGCATGCGCTGAAAAGCCTGATTTGCCTTTTTATGGGGATATGTCGGGGAAACACGGTAGCTACTTATTACATTTTAGAAGTGTTTAAAACAATTTCACAAATATTAAGGGAACTTTTTAATTAACACAATTGAATAGATCACTTCCGGCGACCTTTTTTCTACAATCCCCATTCTTTTGATGATTTTGAATTAGTTGTAATAACGCATTGGTAAATAATTTAAGTAATACTTTCTATATCAACTCATGTTTAGAGAGCAGACAAGGTTCTGAGATTTTTCATCTATTAATTGAAAGTTGTCTAATACCATGGAAGTTAGTAGGCTGGAGAAGCATGGGGTAGGAAGAGAGGGAATGTCACCTTTCAACAGACCTTTTGGCAGCCAGTGTTAAGTGAGTACATATTAGTTAAAAGAGAAGCCTCTCTATTTTATGACCTTTCCTATTTATAGCCAGCGTTGGCATCTATCCTTTATTTTCATTTCTCCCAAATTAGATTTACTTCTATATACTTTTTGAACATTTCTGTTTGTATAACAGAGTGATAAGGAACTTGGCTTTTACTAGGCAAGTTACCACAGGCCTCTCTGTATGTACTATATACTATCCCATGAAATAGAAAAGAGTAAACATTTCCTTGAGTCAGTAGTTGAAATGACTGCATGAATGCCATTTTTGTCTCTTGCCACTTGTGTCTGTAGTATATACTTCCTGTTTGTTGAATATAATCAGTCCTGTAAGAAATTATAGATGTTTGATATAGCATCAGAAATTATTTCTTTCTGTGGCCATTGGAGTCTTTTAGCATTTTAAAAAAGCTATTGTGTTTGGCACAATTTTTGTGTGACATACATGCATGTGCAAGAAGGTGGCCTATTCGGAAGGTGGCCTATTTGGAACTGGGCCCCATGTGCATGCACAGCTTGAGCGGTGGGCCGTGCGCACCACTTGCACAAATTGAGCTGCACACGAGCGGGTGTGCACATTCCCCTTTCCCCCCTTGCCGGGCCGCAAGCCGCAAAGGTTGGGGACCACTGCTTTAAGACACTGGATGTTAACAACTTTTCTCAGAAGACTGGCCATATTAACATAAATGTAACATTAATCCTTTTGTGCTTTGACATGCTGCTGCTTCTGAAATTGATGAAACACTCTTCATATGGAAGCATTTTACTAATTCTAATAGTCATATTCCTGCCATATGAGATGATAGTGGGAAGATTTTATGGCTTCTGCAATTTAGTATTGGAAGCTGGATTTGTGAGATAAAATAGGAAATGGGTCTGTCATGGTTTTTTTGTTCATTGAACAAATACATTTATAGCTTTGCATTTGAAGCTATAAGCCAATGTATTTCTCAAGGTCTATAGCCACACTTCTGCAGTGTTCTATTGCTGTCAAAGTTCAAATGGAGAAAATCAGCTGTTGTGTTAAGATCTAATTTCTGTATTTACAACAGTTGATTGAAAGAGGGTTGGGAGCTATTGCTTTTAAGTGGGCCAAGAATGTGCTAGAATGGGAAGATCAGAAGGTGATGCTGAACAAGCCAAGCAAAGTTATTGGCTTGAACAGTACATGCTTGACTGGGACACAGTGGCCCTTATATGTTAGATCAGGGGTCTTTAACCCTCAGTCCGTGGACTGGCACTGGTTTGCGGCATGCCTGAAACCGATCTGCGCAAACGAGTGAAGCCTCATCCATAGGGCTGCTGGGTTAGATCCATCATGGCAACGAAACTTAGTTAAACTAGGAGCTTGAAATTTGCTTATGTCTTAACAAATGTTCTTTATGTTGTGAATATCTACTTCTGAGATTGCCTTTTAAGAAAACCAGTGGATGTTTTAAAATGCTTTCTTCCTCAGAATTTAAGCAGACTCCTTTAGATGTTATAACAAACAGTATGATTTTATAGTATAAGGGAGAATCCTAAGGAATTTTAAGTTTACACAGATTCCTTTTGCTGACTTTAGACAAAACATATGCTGCTGTTTTGGCTGTATCAATATAAATTGGGGAGAGGAAAAAGCCACACAAACAGTTTGGAATTATTATTTGACCAGATTTTCAGGATAGAATAAAACTTTAGTTTACCTGATTCAAAAATGTAGAAAATTGTGATATGTTTGTAATATACTTCAGGTGAGAACTAGTTTAGCCCTGAAGTTACTTAGTCTGGAACTAAATATCTGCACGCAAACATCTAAGCTCATAGGGAATTACCGACTTCATAATTCCTTTTCACCCATTTTTAAAAGGTAGACTTCACTTATTGTTTGTGGTTACATTCTTTGCAATGCTCCTTTTCTCTATGTACCTGTTGTATGAACACTTCGCACAAGGAAAGAGAAGAAGAGAACGGTCACCAGCAAGGTGGATGGACTCTGTTAGAGTGGAAATGAGAGCACCATTGGAAGACCTGAAATAATAGCTTAGGGACAGATCATCATGGAGAAAACCTATCTGTGTGGTCACTAGGAGTTCAAAACAACTTGATAGCACATAATTCATCTTTAATAATTATCACAGATTGCGCAATGTGTGATAATTAAATTTTGAAACAATCATTCTTTTATGTGCATTCTCCAGTGTAGTTGCGGGACAGTCCAAGAATGTGTTAACAGTCCTTTCTTGGATTCTCCCGCAACTCACAGAGAAGGAGCGTATCAGGTAAGACCAATGCCTCTTCTCATCCATAGCATCTTTTCTTTTTCATTTTACTACGCATCTTTACTTTCTACCTTTGTTATTCCTCATGCCTCTCTGGAACATAATTCTTACTTTATCCAAGCAGTTTTCATATTCCCTTGCACCCATTTTCCACTCGGTCTATTTGGTGGTAATCTTCTAAAATGTTTTCATAGAGTTCTATTTCTATACTTATTCTGGTTTTATTCTGGTTTTTAAAGTTTCTCTCCTTCCCAATCAGTTTTCTCTCTCAAGATTCACCCTTTTTCCTGTGTTACATTGAGAATCCTTCATCCTTTTATTGTCTGAAAGTTTGATTGTCCCAGTCTTTCATCAAAACATTCAAATCAGTCTGATTGATTCGTTTCTTTGTACACATTAATCGACTTAACACTAAACCATACAGTCAAAACAATTAGATCTGTCTCTAAGTGCCCTCTTTTTTTTTTTTTTTCATTCTTTGGTCTCCAAATAATTTGGGAGCTGCAGATATATGGCCATGTCTTGCCTTAAGGAATTTGAGGGATTTAAGATGAGGTCATTTGTGCTTTTTTAGCAGAATGGTGCCTGTAGCCTTTCCTACTGAAGGATTACCCCAGATAACGAGTACCCCAGGAGACCTGTGCAATCTTGTAGCCATCTGTGCTCCAGGAATGACTCTTGGACCTTTTGGCAAATGCCACGTTTTTAATTTTCTGGTAATTGAATTCTAGTTGGTGCTAATGCTCTCAATCCTCTTTTAAGGGCAATAAGTGTTGTTAATTTTAATGTTTTAACTTTTAATACCTAATGGTTTAAATCTTTTAATTGTTTTGTACAGCTGTTGGTGACATTGTAAGCCTCCCAGAGTTTCTTGATAGTGAGACGGACAGCATACATATTTATTAGAAATAATAAATGAATATAGGTAGCCCTGGACTTGCAACTCTTTTTTTAACAATGGTTTCAATTAATGGCTTCCAAACAAGTCAGTTACAATTTAAATGAGAATTTATGACCGTTGCCCTGCCCCTTTGGTCTCATGATCATAATTTGGGTGCATGGCTTGCATTTACAACCAGTTGCAGTGTCCCTCAACCCTGTGACTGCAGTTTGGGACATATTTTAGAACCTAGAATATTCAGAATATTTCAGAAGTGTACTGGGAGTACAGTAAACATCCTGCAAATATTATATATATTTACCTCCCTGAACAGTATTCTACTGAAATTATTCTTTGTGTGTGTCTGTGGTGTCTGTGTATGCTTGTTTTTGAGTCAATTTTTTGACTCCTGATAATAGCCTGGACAAATCCCTGCAGTTTTCTTGGCAAGGTTTTTAAGATGTGGTTTGCTATTGCCTCCTACCTGAGAAGGAGTGACTGGCAAAAGGTCACTCAGTTACTTTAGTCTTTCAGGCAGGATTGGAATTCATGGTCCCCCAGTTTATATCCTGATGCACAGATCTGTACAGCATAACAGAGTTGGAAGGGACCTTGTAGGCCATCTAGTCCAACCCCCCTGCCCAAGCAGGAGACCCTACGCCATTTCTGACAAAAGGCAGTCCAATCTCTTCTTGAAAGCTTCCAGTGATGAAACTCCGAGAACTTCCAAAGGCAAGCTGTTCCATTGGTTGATTGTTCTCACTGTCAGAAAATTTCTCCTTCCTTCTAGGTTGAATCTCTCCTTGATCAGCTTCCATCCATTATGCCTTGTCTGGCCTTCAGGTGCCTTGGAAAATAGCTTGACCCCCTCCTCTCTGTGGCAGCCCCTCAAATACTGGAACACTGGCTATCATGTCTCCCCTGGTCCTTCTCTTAACTAGACTAGCCATGCCGAGTACTTGCAACGGTTCATCGTATGTTTTAGCCTCAACAACTATACCAAACTGACTCCCATGAAAAGGACATGGCTAGGATTTATATTGAAGCTGAGAAAATGAAGAACGAAGAAGTGTCCTACACAGAGGTTTTCATTATGAAACTCCAAGGAAAAACAACAGCCTGATAATTTTACTGAGGCATTGTCTGGCAACTGGGCATGCTCAGCTGGAATCTTCAGTATATACCAGCACAAGTGCAGTTGAAATATGTAATGTAAATTTAAAT
The DNA here is from genome assembly GCA_027560375.1 of Imantodes cenchoa. Lineage (NCBI taxonomy): Eukaryota > Metazoa > Chordata > Lepidosauria > Squamata > Dipsadidae > Imantodes > Imantodes cenchoa. Next base: position 59,500 of record JANHGD010002124.1, read on the forward strand.
AAAATGTGGGCCACCCAAAGTCTTTGTAGAATTGGGTGGCCTTATAAACACAAATAAATATTTCCTATAGTAAATGCTTAGAATTTAGTGTAATCTTGACTATAATTTTGTTTAAATGTTGCTTAGTAAACATGACATGATTGTATATCTCCAGTAGTTATAATGGTGAACACTGAAAAATGAGGAAAATTAATGTTTCAGATTTCAGTGATGTGTCCTAGAAAGAGTTTCAGAGTTGATACATATTAATACAAGATGTAACTGTATGCCAGAGGCATTTTAACTTACTTCCTCTTCCTCCTTTTTTTATTTCTTTGTTCACTTAAGGTTTAGCTGTTGGTCTTGGCATTGGAGCATTGGCAGAGGTTGCAAAGAAGAGTCTCAGATCTGAAGAGCGCAATGGTGAGTTTTTCTTTGTTTGCTATTAATAAGAGCTCCCAGTTTCTGAACGCTCCCTTGTTTCTCCCCGTGGCATGTTATGCAAGCACAGAGAATAACAACTCTGTGAAATAGTTGTATTAGTGGATAAACATGTCAGCATACTTTTTGCTTTTAGCTTCTTTTTTTTTCTCCAGAAGTTATCTGCATTTCTTACTTATTTTGAATGAATATTTTAAGAATAATGGTGGTGATGATGCTGTTCATTGAAGGAAGACAAAGACTGGGGAAAAACTGACCTATGAACTGAGAATGAGGCATGGAAAAGAAATCATCTGTGTCTTGGACTTGGTCAATGCAGATGTCTAACCTGTTTGCTTAAGAAAACATTCATGCTGGATTGTTTTGTTTTACTGTGATCTTTGAACATTATTTTGAAAACTGACGTATTTTTTTTTCCTCTTAGATTCGTGTTTATGTTGATGCACAATATTCTCTATGTATATACACACATATGTACACAAATTAAAAACATAGCTGTTCTTTTTAAAAGCTCTACTGTTTGTCTATGAACAGTCAGGTGCTGAAGTAAAGGTTACATTAAAAGGAATCTAAGATAAAGGGACAGGATTATTTACAAAAATATGTGGCAAGAAGATATTGTTTTACTCATATTGCTGTCTTACAACTGAACTTGCCCAGTTAGAGTTCATTAAGGTAAGAGGATGTGAAGCAAGTTGGACTTTATTCTGTTCAAGGCACTCATGCTTCACAGGTATAGATAAGATACCTTTACTTGTGTGAGAAGAAGAGTATCACGCAGACATTTTGTTGCCACATTTTGGGCTGTTTACACATATTTTGGCGCGCTCAATTACTTCAACAAAGAATCCTTCAACATTGTTAGTGGCTGAGTGTCATTATGCTAAACATTGACAACAAGTTCAGTGTTGGTGTCTAAACTACTAAATAATGGCCGTTATCATCTTTGCAACAGCTTCTTGAAGAATGTCTATAGGGGAGTAACATAAATAACATACCGTATTTTTCGGACTATAAGATGCACCGGAATATAAGACGCACCTTAGTTTTTGGGGAGAAAAGTACGAAAAAAGTTGATTGGCGGGTGGATCAGCTCTGGAATACCCCCAATCCGCTGTTCCCAGAGATAAATTTTAGCAACAGGTTTGTTGATTGTGAGCTTTTTTTTCTGCCTCGGAAACCTCCATTTTGGAGGCTTTGTTTCTGAAGCTCTGTTTCAGATGCTTTTTTCAGCCTCTGAAATCTCTGTTTGAGAGGCTGGGCGGGGCTACATTCGGAGTATAAGATGCACCCAGATTTTCACCCTCTATTTTCGGGGAAAAGGTGCGTCTTATACTTTTGAAAAATACGGTAAGTAACTTGTAATTATACCTCAGTTTCAAACCTAACTAAATTCCAACAAGAGAATGTTTTCGGCTGTTATCTGGCCATTTGCCTTTGAAGGGAAAAGATACATTTTCATAGCACTACTGACTACTAAGCCAGTCTTATGTCACCTTGACAAGCCCTTGGTGTTTAATATTTACAGACTAACCTTTACAGGTAAGTCGTCGACTTATGATCACAATTGAGCCCAAAATTATGTTGTTAAGTGAGATATTTGTTAAGTGAATTTTGCCCCATTTTACAACCTGTCTTGCCTCAGTTTTTAAGTGAATCACTGCAGTTGATAAGTGAGTAGCCTGGTTCTTAAGTGAATCTGGCTTCCCCATTGACTTTGCTTGTTAGAAGGTCGCAAAGGTGATCACATGATCTTGTGACACAGCAATGGTCATAAATATGACTCCGTTGCCAAGTATTTGAATTTTGATCACATAATCACGGGGTTATTGGAAAGGTCGTAACTGTGAAAAATGATCATAAGTCACTTTTTTCAGTGTCGTCGTAAGTTTGAATGATCACTAAATGAACTGTTGTAAGTCAAGGACTACCTGTATAGCCATTTTGCTAGATATGGTAAGAAGATACTAGATATGTTGACATAGCTGTCTTTTAATATTTGAAAGTTTGTGACAGGAAAGGAGGGACCAATTTATTCTCCAAAGAACCTGAAGCAATGGGTGGAAACTTGTCAGAGGGAGATCCAACCTGGAACTAACGAGAAATTTCCTGACAGTGAGAACAATTAGTCAGTGGATAAGGGAAAAGCTATATATAAATAGCTTTCAAATGTTATATTTCCTCGTATGGCT
>JANHGD010002124.1:144523-155611 GCA_027560375.1 Imantodes cenchoa
TGAGAGCCAGAAATCTTGCTTGTTTGTAGGTGACCAAATACTTATTTTCCACCATAATTTGCAAATAAATTCTTTCCGAATCAGACAATGTGATTGTCTGGATTTGCTTTCTCATTGTCTCTCATAGTTGAGGTCTACCTATGATGTCAATTACAGGCCTCTCTCATCTTTTTAAGTGGGAGAACATGCACAATTGGTGGCTGACTAAATACTTTTTTGCCCCACTGCAACTGTGCTATATTAGTTATAATATAGAAAGAGCTGAAGTCAACAGGAAAAGATAGCAAAGAAAATAAGATTATTTAATCTATCACAATCCCTATAATTACGCTTGTCTCTACGACAGAATTTATAACTGTTCTCCAAAGATACTCCGAAATGTTTATCAGCTTAACTATGAGAATAAAATGTAGAAAAAGGGAACAAAATACCCTGCCTTCAAATTATTTTTTTCAACCAGTCTCTGAAATACAACACAGCATATCTGAACCAGTTCTGAATTGGCATGTTGCTAGGCATCATTTGAAACACAACACTTCATTCCAACAGTGTTGCATATTAATAACTGCTGTTCAAACTCTGAATCTGTAATCCAACACCATCCACTCCTCTCTTCAACTAACAGATTCCATGCATATGATGAACATTCTGGAGGAAAGCCAACGAAGATTAAAGCATTAACTCTCAGGGGGATGGATAATGGGTCACACAGCTATGCCTCAGACTCGGGTTTAAGGCTAACTTCTCAGACAACAGTTCACCATTCTTTAAATTAAGCATATGATTACATCTTTATTTTGATATATGTGTTTAGCACAGATTTTCTAGAAGTATTTTTAAAAATTCTTTTATTTTGCAATATGCAAAAGATGTGATGTGGAACTTTATGTAAACTCTGATGATAGATTTAGAGATCTGATGTTGAATGCTACAGCTGAAGCAACAGTACAGTAGAAAGAAATGGAACTGGTTCAGAATAGTACAAGGGAAAAATCTGAATTCAAAATTATTTGGTGGTTCAAATGTAATAGAAGAAAATTAATTTTAGGTACCACATAGCTATGTTTTAAAGCTTCAACCCTGATACAATTTCCTTTTATATTCCAGCACCTTTGATCTAAAAAAATAGCAGAAGATACAATTGAAAAAGCAGAGCAGTGAAATGAATACAGGTTGCAGTTCTGCGCACAATTAGTTTAGAATATTTCTGCTAAATAAGGGTGCCCACAATGAGACTCTCAGTATCACAAACTTGGAATTAAGTATATATTCCTGATATTTTATCAAAATGCAACAAAGCAGTGTGGTACATATCTTTTTGAGTTGTCATTTTTCAAAAACTGTCATCTTTAATAGCCATTAAAATCTTTCATTTTGCCTATTTTCTAGCAAACTAAACAGTCTTTTCCTTACAGCAGTTTTGCTAGGTATTTTAAAAATATCTCTCAAAGCAAGGCCTTCTTTGGTATGTGTCTTGGTATCAGTATAAACTACAGAAAAGCTAAAAAAATATGTATTGCAAGAACATTTTCAAAATTGAGATATAAACTTTACCTACTATTCATTTATTTATATTTAATTTTAAAAAACAGAAAAAGAAATCCCATTTCCATTCATTTCAATTAAAATTGTCTGTCAGAAGTGATACCTGATGCTTATTTCTCAAAAATTATCTGTTTTGGTCACTTTATCAAGTGTGTTTCCTGACTATTTTAACATAATATCCTTTTGACTCCTTACAGAATCCAAGGCATTTCTTTTCTAAATAAAAATAAAAATACCAATTATAAAATTATAACTGATAAATAGAACATGAAATATTTACAAGGGACAGAATTTGGTTAGAGCCAACCATTCAAGTATTCAATGCTTAATGAAGTTATTTATAAAGCACCAGATACTATGTAATACAGAGATCTTCAAACCTGGCAACTTAAAAGACTTGCGCACTTCAACTCCCAGAATTCTGAAGTTGAAGTCCCCAAGTCTTAAAATTGCCAAGTTTGAGGACCCCTGATGTAATACAATTATGCTACACAGCTGAAATCCAGGACAACTGAAAATTAGCAGACATGATCCAATAGCATCCCATGGTAGTACAATAATAATTTATAGATAGATCCAGTTTAGATCTACTACAACTGGGTGTAAAACCGCTATACAAGTCAAGCTTTGTTACAAAGATCCCCACCTTGAGTACTGTGTCCAAAAATGTGCAATACATTCTAGGAAAGATTCAGAAAAACTAGAGCAGTTATTGAGAAGTATAATGAGTGATATTTCATTTTGAGGAAAGATTATTGAGATTGGATTCAATTATCTCAAAGGATGTTGCACAAAAAATCAAAACCATGTCTCTATTCTACAAGATATAATTTAATTATAGGAGCAGATTTTAGTTCAAATCAAAGGAAAGTATAATCTGTCAATAAGAGTAATTAAGCAGTGGAACCAAATGCTACCTTTCTAGATGTGTTCAAGTGAAGGCCAGACAAGTGAAGGAAGCTCTAGGAATTATTTAAAACAGATTCCTCCATGGAGTATAGGTGGTCCTAAACATTCCCTTCTAATTCTATAATCTAAATGTGCTTTAAATAATACAGCACATTTTGTGGCCCAAGTCCTGTTTCTTTGAATAGATACCATCAGTAGTGGTTCTAAAACATTTTACTACTGGTTCACGTCTGTGCGCATGATACTTCTGTGCATGTGCCGAAGCGTCCCAGGCAGGTGGGTGGAGCTTCCCACTGCTGGCGCTACCGGTTCTTAGAGCTGGGCCAAACCGGGTGCAACACACAGCTGGATACCATCAATCAAAAATATATTTACTCATGTCTATTTTTAACGAAATCTACTACAAAATAAACTGCTAGCAATATTTACATGTATAAAGACTACATTCAAATAACTGGAACAAATTATGTTTTTGCTAGAAAAATAATTATGAGAATGGACTTCTGCTCAGAATCTTCCAGTTGAGCAAAAAAGAGGAGAATATGATAAAGCCTTATATGTGATATGGGTCAAGGGTATCTGAGGAGCTGTCTCACCCCAATGAGACTAGCCCATCCCACTTGCTCTAGCAGAAGTGCCCTGCTGCAGACCCTATCTCAGGAATTCCAATGGGGGACAAGGAGAGGAGCCTTTTCAGCTATGACCCTGGCCCTGTGGATTGTTCTACTACCAGAGGTGAGAACTGCTTCCCCCTCTTGGTCTTCTGGAAGCGTCTAAACAGTTGGTTTGCCAATTGGCTTGGGACTGTGAGGGGAGAACATACCATCAGAGGTGGTTGATGGGGTAAGCAGAAGTTCTCATCCCTGTGCCATCCATCTTCTTGGTTTTAGGTTTTATATGGTTTTTAAAATTTTGTTTTTATATTTATTTTTCTATTGTTCGTTAGCTGTTCAGAGTTGCCTTATCAATGATATGGATAAATAAACAAACATAGTTGCCCACTCTATTCTGCCAATACCATCTGCTCACATCACCACTTTCACTTAGAGGGTTGCCCTACTGACTGAAGCATGAAGTGTGCAGGAGAATCTTTAAACAAAAAATGGGATTATCTCCTTCATTCAGCCAACAGAGTTTTTTCATTTTACCATAACCTACAAAGGACAGACATACCTTTATTTATAAAAAACACACACTCTGAATTCAACCAAAATCAGAGGCAGATACATACAAACTATATAGGACAGTGAATGCAATGCATATGTAAAGCCCTCTTTCAAGATAATTTACCGTCATTGTGCATTATTCTTCATCTTTTAAATAAAACAGTTTGAAAGAGCAATGTAAAGACATTTCTTATTGTATAAATATAGTTGCAAAGATCCAATACATTTAAGATACAATCTTTACATATAACCTGCCAGGTCATACTGAATCTAACAAATCTTTTTATTCATTTCCTAATAATTTTATTTCAAAGGCTAAAACACATTAATTTGTGACTTTAGGATAGAATATTATTTGGGTATCCAAATATAAATAACTGCGGCTGTATCAACTTTTTTAAAATCCTAAAAATATCCAAGTACAGAGGAATTGTACATGAATGGTCATACCTTTCTCTCCTTGTCTTTTCTAATTTGTCTTTCAATATCAGAATTTCTTTTTTGAGAGCAAGTTGTTGGATCTCTGCATCACGCAATTCCTTCTTCAGATTTTTTAATTCATTAGAATGTATTACTTCTCGTTTAGACAATTCTTCTTCATAAAAAACCATTTTCTTTTCCAAGTCAGCTTTTAATTTTGTTATTTCCTGCTGATGTTCTGTGCTGCTCACCCCTGGAGACCAACCAATTTGTTTCTGCTACAAAAAAGGGACATTTCAGAATTAGCTTTTATGATCTGGAAAATTCTGACGTACAGTATAAAATAGGAATAATTCATCCTAGAAGGTGAAAAAAATAAAAATGGTTGACACTGATTTTAAAATAAAATTGAATAAATTGCATTTCACTGGATGGCTTTTGTTCCTCAACTGAGCTTCCTCTTTGATAAATGCATAACAAATTATGAACTTAATTATCCATTCTTCGAGTATTAACAATAGAAAATAAACCACTGCAAAGTAGTTTCTATTATAGAATTCCAATGGATGCACAAGAATACCTTGCAAGCCATGTCATTATCATTCTGTTGGGTGGGTGGGGAGCACTGGTGAAATCCATTGTTTTTTTACTACCAGTTCTGTGCCCGTGGCTTGGTGGGCCTGGTGTGGTTTGGTGGGCGTGGCAGGGGAAGGATACTGCAAAATCTCCATTCCCACCCCACTCCAGGGAAAGGATATTGCAAAAATCTCCATTCCCACCTTACTCTGGGGCCAGTCAGAGGTGGTATTTGTCTGTTTTCTGAACTATTCAAAATTTCTGCTATCGGTTCTCCAGAACCTGTCAGAACCTGCTGGATTTCACCCCTGGGGGGGTAGGGGTGTTTCATGACTCCTTGGGTCATTGTTTCAGAGTTATTTCTTACCAGAGTCCTCATTCCTCAATGATTGATTTCTATACATTTTAGTCTACCTTCCATTTAAAGTAATTTAAAATAAGCTATTGTAAATGATAATAACTTGCAAGTCTCCTACCCCTACATTGGACAAGGCACTCATACACTTTAAAATGATGAAATCAATCAAGACTAACCTTTAGTCCTTCTAATTCATTTTCCAGCTGCTTAGAATATTGCTCACTTCTCTCACGCAGCTTCCTGTCCTTGGATGCCTCAGCAGTTGCAGCTTCAGCATGAACTTCCAGCTACAAATATAATTTTAAAATCATAAACATTCATTTTAGCATTGCTTTTCCTTACTAATGCACCAGAAACTTCTGGATTCATCTGCATATATAATTCTATCATAAAGATGATATCAATAAGTATATTTAGATGATTAAAAATGAATTGCAGAGTCTGTTATTTACCGATTACCATTGTTTAATTAATTAAAAGACAAACACATAAAGTGAACTTTCTTGTGTAATGCTATCCCTAAGGTAAATCTGGGGTGATTTTTGTTGCTTTAAAAATTTGATAGATAAATATCAAGATAGCAAGATAGATAGATAGATAGACGGACAGACAGACAGATTAAACTTACTTCTTTCTTTATTCTGTCTGTTCTACGTAATTCTTGTCTCAAGCTTTCTGCCTTTTGCATTACCACTTCCATCTCTTCTTCTTTATCTCTAACTTGGCGGGTAAGCTTCTGTTTTTGTGAATGCAATTCTGTAAGTCGCTCATTCATCTCAGAGAATTCCTGCATGGCCAGTTTCCGTTGGCTATGTGCATCTTTCAGTTCTTTGGTTTGTGCCTTTAACCTCTCACTGGAGTCAAGCAGTTCCTGCAATCAGAAACAAAATACAACATATCCTTAAATATTAGCTTTCTATCACTAAATAAGGTTATAACAAGTAAGACATACAGTTTGCAGCATATAAAAAGATAAGCAGAAAAGAAGTAAAAAATTTAAAGCTACGTTCATTAAAACTTTAAAACTAAGCAAAAAACAGAACCAAGGACATGGATGGCAAAAGACTTGCATAAAGTCTTTTTACCTCATAAACCACCTCCAGTGCTGACTACTCCCCTGGTAAAACCAAGTTTTAATACCCTTCTAGAAGGCCAAAAAGGATGGGAATAATTCTCATGTCTGGTGATAGAGTATTCGACAAAGTTGGAATCATAGTGGAATAGGCCCTTATTGATCCCACCCACCAAAATTCCTTAGCAGATGAGTTCTGCAGCAGGCCTCTTCTGCTACTGTGAGCAGAGCAGACTAATCCCATTGGGGTGAGATGGCCCCTCAGATACCCTCGATCCATACCATATAGGGCTTTAAAGGTAATAACCAACAGCTTGAACTGGACCCAGAAACAAAATGGTATCCAATGCAGTTTGTGCAACAGCCGTGTTATATGTGACACTAAAGGGCCACCAGAACTGTGTGTGCCCTTCATTCTGCATCACCTGTAGCTTCCAAATACTCTTCAAGGATAGCCCATATATAGTGCATTGCAGTAATCAAAACCAAGAGATGAGTAGGGCATGAGTGATCATGTGCAGGACCTCACGATCCAGATATGGGTGTAACAGGCACACAATATGAAACTGTGCAAAGGCCCTCCTAGCCACGACTGCCATTTGCTCTTTGAACAGGAATCATGAGTCGTGGAGTACCCCAGATTGGGTACTGAGTCTGTCTGGGGTAGTGCATCCCCATCCAGAACTAAAGATGATAAATAACCAGATTCTGAGGACCGCAGCACTCCCCATCACTTCATCTTGCCAGAATTCAGTTGAAGCCTGTTATCTCTCATCTAGGTCCCTACAGTCACCAGGCACTGAGAAAGGACAGCCACATCATTGCTTGGATCACTGTTTTAATAAAGAATAAACTAACATAGTAATTTCTATGAAAACACAATCAATGTTGTATGGTCATAAGAAATTCCATTAGCAACATGCCTCTATTTAACCCCTAACATTCTATATATTATATAAAGTTCAGATTTATCTTTTCCCCATGAAGAAGACAGCAGGTTTATTTTTTACTATCTGTTATTATGTTGATACAAAAAAAGAAAGCAATTCTAATTTGTATTCTGCACTAAGAAGTTAGATGCTACAAGTCAAATAACCTTGCTTTCTGATTTAGTCACATATAAATGTTGCTACTTGTTAGTGAGCAAGCTTTTGTATGACTGTCTATCACCTATCTTATTCTTACCTATCACCAAACAACATTCAGCATCTAATATACCTTTAGTTAATATAAACATGGGCATTAACATAGGTGACTGCTTCTTTCTATTATCTTAGAACACCTAACCAATTTAAGTATTTATTATAATTATCATACACAATAATGGATTGTAGATTAATTTAAATTACTTTAAAATGTTTTATTAGAGATTTTCATGGTGGTTTTTACTAGATAATTTAACCTCCAAGGTTAATTTTCAGATTACCAAATTCAAATATCCTCTTTTCTCTCTGCAATAGAACACATTCACACAAATACAGGATGTCTGAATGTTATTTATATCACTATTCTCAAACATTGTATCTGTTACTTTGGTATAGTACTTTGATCTACCCCATAATGAACAATATTACCTGAGTTTAAGAAACATAGCAGTGAGCCAGGGGTGGGTTCTAACTTATCTTTCTGCCGGTTCGCTTCCACCTACGCTGTATGGGCGGGTCTTGTGCATGCGCACATGCGCAGTGCCAAAAATTTTAAAAAGTTGAAAACAAGACACATGCGCAGTGCTGGAAATTAGGCTTCTGCGCATGTACAGAAGAAAAAAAAATCAGAAAAAAATCCCCCCAAAACATAAATTTTAAAAAAGATGGCAGCATCCACGGACCAGCACCAACAGAACCGGTTCTGTGACATCACCATTACAGCACCAGTGGTTTGCTACTGGTTCTATAGAACTGGTGCGAACCGGAAGGAACCCACCTCTACAATGAGCTCCTGAAATGGTTTAAAATGTGGAATTAATCATACGGTTTTAAATTTTGATAAATATGGGGGTTTTAACAGCCAATTGTTAATTATTTAATTCGATTTTAATATTTATATATTTATGTACTGTATTTTAATGTATGGCTGTACACCGCCCCGAGTCCTTCGGGAGGGGAGCGGTATATAAATATTATTAAATAAATAAATAAATAAATAATACAGAACTGCTCATGTAGTAACACTTGTAACTATTTTTAACAATAATCATTTCAGAAATACTATCAAATGCAGATAGATAAAATTATATGGCCTAATCATTTTGCTGTGTGGCTATGTTAAGATGACTGAATATAGGTGAAATATTCTAAAACTAAAATAGAAATAAAAAATGTTGATCAGATTGTTTATACCTTATTAAGATCATCCCGCTCTTGCTTTAGTGCTTTCATTTGCTTCTCATAAGTTTTGATGTGCCTCGCAGCATCTTCTAAATCTCTTTGTGCAGCACTGGCTTCTTCAAGTTGCTGCTCTAATTGCCCAGAATCTGTAAGAGAAAATTACTGAGAAATATAAAACACTAAAATAGAAATCTTACTGCTGCTCACTTTGGGCAACAAAAAGGAACCATTCATTCCAACTTTCCAGAAGAGTTGAATGTTTAGGTAGTATTTGTCAGTTTGTATGTGTGAAGTGCCGACTATGGTAGCAGGACTTTCTGCCAGTTAAAATGAGAGGTAAGTGATCCAAAATGTGTCTTCTGTAAAATGAGCTCCAAACTAAGGTTAGGGATTAGTGTGGGGTCTGTGGTCAATTTCACCTCTGTATTATTTTATAGAAGTGGGATACTGTTCACCGGGGAGCTTGGCATTGTTAAAAATAACTATAGAGTTTTAATTTAAAACTCCAGGTTGATCACAATTTACTTTCTTCATAGATCAATTAAAAATAAAATAGTAACTTCCTATTCAATAAAGGCCTTTTTAAACGGGAATGTCCAAATTTTATGGAAGGTCATTAATACAGGGTATGAGATGACCTTCCCTAGATAGGAGGTTACAGATCCTAGGTGTACAAAATCTTTAAAGATAAAATATAAACATATCCTAGTTATTTGTTTGTGTTGAGTCATCCTGGTGTGCCCAAATATGGGAGGAAACATCACAAGTTTCCATTTTGCCTTTCAGCCCACTCTAGGGGCCATCCAGGCAGTTTCTATAGCCGACAAGCTATTTTTCTATATGTGTAATATTTTTTGCTGATAAATTCAAACTCCCTTCATTTTAATTTATCAGCAAAAAATATTACACATATCCTAGTTAGCCCATTGTAATTCTAATGGGAGACATATTTTTCTGATATATCTTGTGTGCATAGTAATATGAATAATCTGTATAAAAACAAAAACAAAAGAGATTTAAAGAAAAGCACTGTATTTGTTGTCAAAAGGCCGACAGACTGAACAGGAAAAAATATCATTACATCCTGAATCCACTTGGTTATAAAATGACGTTAACTGTGACGTTAAAATGAAGTTAACTGTAAAAGTCCAGCAGAATGAGAAATTCATTTCTCATTCTGAAATATATATTCTATATTGATGAGAAATAAAACTGAACAGGAAAAAAAAAATTTCTACCTAGAAAAAACCATATTGGGGCCCTTACGCTTTTTAAACATTTTCTTTATTATTTTTGGTACAATATCAACCCATGGACGTTGGGTAGAAAAAACCATACAAAATCAAGTTAATATCTGAATGTTTTGGTTAGTTGTGCAATTTTGCCTCCATCTTACTTATTTCTGTTACCTCAGAATATAGGAACAGAGGACAGATGACAGAGATATGAAAAGATGAGCATGCTGAATATGCAGAGATAATAACTGGGCCTAACATAGAAAATAAAATAACCAGGATAAAAATGCTCTTTGCAGTCATCATGTTGAAACAATAGACCCCATAATATTTAGTCTTAAAGTTGGTAAACTTAATTCTAAATAAGGAAAAACATTCAAATCTCTACAAAAAAACTTTGAATTCAGATTTTAAGTACCCTTGATGAAGTAAACATGAAATTCTTATCTGCAACTGTTAATTTCATGAAATTCATCTTTATGAAATTCAGAACCACAAGTTGTAATGCAGGTTATGCTATTATTTTCTCTTAAGAAAAATGTAATAAGACATATTGCATAACATTTACACATAGCAGTTAGGTGAGATACTGTCTAAGGCAAAAGCTTTGGTGTATAATTTAGCAAATTAAATTGAAGGGTGCCTAGTATTTTGTGTGCATGTTCTTAAAATCAGCAGAACTGTTGCCTTACTCAAGCCAAAATTTTGTAGTTCACATCTTATTATACATAGTTGACTTTAATTACTCCTAATTAAAGGAAGATAAATTAAATAATTAAAGCTCTAATTCAATGTAATATTTATTACATTTATTTTATTATTTCTGAAACTGCAAAAGGAATCAACTCCCCAAACTTTTATTTTTAAAACAAATTAAAAGAAATAAACAAAGCACACAGAATGTTATACCATTCATTTTCATCCATCTTGAGCTCATTTATCCTAAAGCGTCCATTTGTTTTTGCTTCAGACATATTGCCAAGATGCTGACAGATCATTTTCTTGGGAACAAGGAATAAGATAGAAGAAGCTATTTGAAATTTCAAATAGAAAAATTCTATTTTTTTTTTTACTGTGCTGTTCATAAAAATATGGGAATATTTCAACTGCATTTCAAAATGTTAAGTCTTACAGTCTACAGACAGCAGAGTGCAGAACAGCAGAGGTCTTGGAGCGCAGGCAGGCAAGAGCAACTGCGGCTGGGCCTGGATTCAGGCAACTGCTGCTTTCCAGCGTGTGGCAAGCATCCCTAGAGCCACATAGTTCTACGGATGCTTGTTGCCCAACAAGGCAGGGACAAATGTGGGGGACGATAGGCAAGTGGGGTAAGTTGGAGACAGTCTCTTACCTTACTAGGGGCAGAAAGGGATCAAGCCTGAAATGACTTGAATTCGGACAAGTACTTATTTATTTATTTATTTATTTGTCGATTTTTATACCGCCCTTCTCCTTGCGGACTCAGGGCGGTGTACAGGCTATA
>JANHGD010002125.1:1421-16209 GCA_027560375.1 Imantodes cenchoa
TTAGGCTAGACGCGAGTCAGGGACTCGGAGGAGGAAGAGGGGGAGGTCGGCGCCTGGGAGGCCTCCTCCCGGCGGGCGGGCGGTAGAACAGGTAAAACGCCATGGACGCCACGTTGGGGTGACACTGCCCGAAGGCTCTGGGCTTGGGGAAGCCTTGGATTGGGGTGCGTGTTTGTGTGAATGCAAAGGGGAGGGGGTTAGCTTTTGTTGTCTGAAGCTTTTGCCCCGGCAGGTTTATAAATAGATCGGTTGGAGACGCCGTGTCAAAGGAGGACACCTTGGCAAGGAAGGCAAGCAAGTTCCACCCAGAGAGAGCGAGAGAGAGAGACAGACAAACTGCCTTTAGCTTCTCCCTCTCCATCCAACTGCTGTTGCCACCACACAATGAATGCCAGGAGGAGGAGGAGGAGAAGGAGGCCTGGACGCTACAGATTTTTGTAAGCCGCCGAGGGAAAAGGCTGGATTTCCTCCCTCCCTTTCTTTTGGGGACTCCGACCTCCCCAGGGAAGAGGAAGAAACCCGGAGGGATCTGGTGGTGAGAAGACAAGCCACATCAGGGCGGAAGGAAGAAAAACAGCTGGGGAAGCCGAAGGACTTTTTTTCTTTTTTTTTTTTGGCTGGGACCCGAGAAGGGGAAGAAAAGATTGGCGTGAAAATGAAGCCGGATCGAGGTAAAAGCAGTTCCCTTTCTGGTGTTTTATTGTTGGGCAAGTGGCTTTGTGATGTACAGCAGTGTTGTTGTTGGGAAATGGTTGGGTTGAGGTCCTAAGTCTAAAAAGAAACGAGGGGGAGGGATTTGGAAAGGATCAGGAAGGATTAAAACCTGAAACTGATAATTAAGATATTGTTCTAACATGTTTTTGTTTAAGGTGGTTGAATGAACTTAAGTTTACTTCAAGAGCTGAGATATGGCAACTTGTTATAGAAAACACCTTTTGCCTTCTGAGAGAGAGAAGTTTTAAATGTTAAGTGTTTTTCTGAAGATCACCATATAATAAGAAAATAGAATATCATTTATTATAATCAGGAATTAAAAAGCCAAACCATCTCCATGTAATGCACAAATAATGTAGCCTGAAACTAATGCAAAAGAAGCTAAAGCCTATTTAAATTCTTGTAAACAATTCTGGCAGGATCGTTTTCAATTGCATCCCTAATTGTGTTTAGAAATAAGCTCAGTAGGACAAATAAGCACCAATTTAGAATTCATACAGCTGTTCTAAGAAATTCCTTATCATTAACTAAATCATGACTGCTAATGTAAAAAAAGATAAGCTATTCAGGATTTACTGCTGGAAATCTATTAAACAGACCTGAAAAATATTTTTGGGTAACGACATGTACATAATTCTTAGAACTCGGGAAATTGGTTAAATGAGGTTTACATTGTAAATGTAATAGTAACCCCACACTGGAGCAAAGGGCTGTCTCAATATTTGCTTTGTACATTTGTTATTTAGGACCTTAAGCTATCTATGGCAGGATTCACATAAGCTTGTTTATGTGGTTTTAGCTCTTACTAAATTGTGATTTATGGTTTAGCATGTTGTGTGTCAAGTTAGTTAATTATGGTTTGTTCAATAACAAGCTGGTTAAACTTTGACTTAGCACAGTGTTTGAATTCAGCTGCTGAACAGCTTTAGTTAGAATACCACAGATGCTGAGGAATATTAAGATACAGAGTGAGTTTTTTTAAAGCATAAGTATTTTTACAATTGTTTAAAGAGACAGGATACAAGTAAAAACTGTTTTTTGGCTGCTTGGAAATTAAAAGAAGTGACATTGATGTGGCACAAGTGAACATGACATTTTAAAATATATGTTAAATCCGGGTTAATCTGATTTATACTAATATTTACAACTACTTAAATCTGGGGTGCAAACATCTTGTCAGCTACTTGTTGTTAGTCGTGCCAACCCATTGCGACCCCCTGGACACTGTTCCTCCAGGCCTTCCTGCCCTCTACCATCCCCCGGAATCCATTTAAGTTCATACTGACTGCTTCAGTGACTCCATCCAGCCACCTCCTTCTCTGTCATCCCGTTTTGCCCTCAGTCTTTCCCAGCATTAGGCTCTTCTCCAGTGAGTCCTTTCTTCTCACTTGGTGGCCAAAGTATTGTCAGCTACTAGATGGCAGCAAAGGATAAACATCTGTCTCTTTGCTGCCAACTGGTGGTCCTATGGATTTTTTTCAGCCTGCTTCTGTAACCTGCTAAGTGTACCTTTGTATTGCAGTCTAAGGTCCCTGTAGGAACAAAATAAAGTATAAAATATACTGATATATAGCTGGAGATTCAGCATGTAACTCCTTTCATAGTACAG
Source organism: Imantodes cenchoa (assembly GCA_027560375.1). NCBI lineage: Eukaryota > Metazoa > Chordata > Lepidosauria > Squamata > Dipsadidae > Imantodes > Imantodes cenchoa. The sequence continues at coordinate 3,745 of JANHGD010002125.1, forward strand.
AAGCTTGATGCATATTCCTAAAGTTTTAATAATGCACAGCTGTGAGGCAAATGGCTTTTATAATTAAATACCTCTAAAGTAGTCTGTGTAAGGCAGTAAGTTAAAAATTCTTCTGGAAAAATCAATATTTAGCATATTATTCAAAGAGCTAAATAAGCATAAGATGTATTTTAATTTACTTTTTTCAAAAGCCGATTCAGCCATAGGAAGAACTGTGTTTATCTAATTTAACAGTGTGGCTGCTTCACATCAACCACAGGGGGTTAAAAGTGTGGCCTATGTGCCACATTTAATATAGAGATACTCTTAGGAGGCACAATCATGCAAATGTTCGTTTGCCCTGTTTTCTGCAAAGCAGCTGCAGTACAGGCAATCACTGAAGTGTGCTATCAAGTGTTTTCATTAGTCGAAAATTAATAGTGAAGAATGCATGATAAGCAGGGCTTTAAATTGAAGTATAATCTGTTTAATATCAGACTAAAGGAATAAGAAGTACCGTATCAATCTGTAAATGAGATTTTTGTTGTTGTCTGTGTTAATATATGGGACCTTAGTGATTAATAGCTGCATTGGATTAGACCCAGATTTAATACTAATTAGAGTAGGCCTATTGAGGTAATGGAACTTAAATAATTGAGGACAATCAAGTCAGCAAACCAGCTGATGATGGGTGATAAGTTAGATACAAGACTTAGACGGGTGCAGAGCCCTTGTGGAAAGGTGCTAAGGCAAATGGTGCCAATGCTATTTCTAAATTTCCCTTAGACTTCAGTGAGTGGAAGTGTCATCAGATGTTTAAAGGTTGAGTAAAAATAAATATTACTGCACTTTGGTTCTCCGAAAATGAGACCCAGCATTTTCCCATTGTATTGACCAGGAGGCTATAATATTTAAAGGGCAGAAAATGTAAATATACACATGTGGGAACTGTGATACTGAGAATATTTCCTTTCAAGGACGGCAGAAAAAAAAGGTTTAGCATATTACCGAAATGAATAGGTTTTGCAGCTTCTAAATATGTAGTACTTTCAATTGATTTAAGAGAAATTGGTTTGGAGATACAAGAGATTATTGTTTGGTTGACATTATGATATGGAAATGTTTTGAAAAAATCCTTGGGATCTTGAAAAAAGATGAGACCACTTTCATAAATAACTGAAAGGTGCTAGGCTTGTACTTGGTCCAAAGTGCTTCTTTCAAGTAGTTTTCACACTGTAATTCTTCTCTATTATCTTCTAGAATTTTCCTGCTGAAGTACACTCATTTATTTTGTCCAAGTCTTAGAATGCATCATTTTTAAAATATCCAGTTAAGAGTGTTTTGCTCTTAGAATAATATGACTATCCTATTAATGCCTAATGCAACATAAATTCCATATAGGAAAAATACAGATTACAAAATATTGAGATACAGAATGTGCTGAGATATATACGGTATATAGAGAGAACACAGCCCTTGCCACTCCTTACTTTCTTAGCGAGGAGTAAGTGATTCCAGATCCAGCAGCCTCATTCAGATTTCAAGGTAAGCTAAAAGGTCATGTGTGTTCTCTACTTAAAATAAATACATCAGAAATCCTGTCTTTGCACACACTGCTTAATAAACGATGGATAGATCCGACCTTATTTGTTTTCCTCCCAAAGAAAAGTAGGGGCAATCCTGTTTATTCAGTAGTAATAAACTACAATTTGTTTCAGTTCTGCTTTACCGGGATATGTGTTTGAAGGCAACTGGAGGAAAGTATTTCCCAGTGCAAGCCCTTAAGGTTAATTTTCACAGAAAGGGATGCTGGGTTTGATTCTGGGAGATGAATAATAAACACAAGTGTATGAGTGGTAGATGATGGACTTCCTGTTGAGCAGGCAACATTTCTGCAAAGACCTGTGCTTCTAGTTAGAGATGCCGCAGGTATATGCAAGGAGGAGACAGCAGACTGGAAATGATGCTATTTCCTGTTCTGGTAGGGAAGCTGTTTTGGTTGTTTTTCTGGCTGTGGAATTGTACTGAGAAATAAATATAGAGGAAAAATCCATGATGTTGGTTTACTTCTATATGAAATGAGCTGGATTATGCAAGAGGGATTTTAAACTATTAAGTCCCTATAGTAAAACGCTTTCCAGCCAGTAATACAACTTTGTAGTTGCTTAACAGTTGTGCCTTCACATAGGAGCATCTGCCATTGTTATCTGTGACTCTTTGACCTTGACATGGTGTTCCACTTTTTTTCCTGGATTAGCTGAGGACTAATATCCACTGGGCCCACTTTTTTGTTCAGTGGGCAACTGTTTTCCTAATTAAAATATATTAATAGAATATACTGCACGTTGAACTCTGAATTTGTGTTGTATGTGAAAAGGAGCAATTGCTGTTAAAAATAGTTGATAAAATTGAGCCACTAGTGTTGAGTTTTGAGAATGATGTCTGATCTGATACGTTTTTGGCATTTCCTAGTTATTTGCATTTCCTGCTTGGTGTTGCCCTTTTTATGGGGTCACTGTGACACTGTACTAAGGTAAAAAAATTGTTTGCCCTATGATGCGCTAGCTTGTGCTTATTGCATACCATTACCAAATATTGTAATCACGCTCTGCATTGTTGTGTTGGCAACCTGGATGTTTGTCTTCTGATTCATTTTTTACATTATTTATCTCAACTCTATTGTCTTGGATAAAAACGCACTTCAAAAGCAGTTGTCTTCGTTCTGACAATTGGCTCTAATACAAATGCCTATTAACTTCAAATAAATTGGCAGCATAATGTAAATTCTACAGAGTGTCATCGCACATCTCATGTTTAAGATCTGAAATGATAGCTTTTAGTCTATCATTTACATGAAAATGAATTTTATAAACTACAGTGTTTATTTTTTAAAATAGTTTAGATAATGTAAATTAGTGCCATGCTGTGAACACTGGAAGCCAGTTCCTGTAGGGAAGAAGAAAAGATTTATCGTAAAGTTTGGAGTCAGACATGTTCAAGAATAAGATTGACAACAAGCACTATATTTAAGCTTTGTATGATTTTTTGCGGTTTTCCTGAATCATGTATCCTCTAGTCAGATGTGTTGGGGTGCAACACTTGGGGTTCACTGCTAGTGTAGATGAATGTACCGGTAGTCTTGGACTTACAACCACAATTGAGCGCAAAATTTATCTTGCTAACCGAGAGCCCCATTTTATGACCTTCCTTGCCACAGTTGTTAGGTGAATCATTGAAGTTGTTAAATTAGTAACACAGTTGCAAAGTGAATATACCTTCCCCATTGACTTTGCTTGTCAGGTCACAAAAGGTGATCACATGACCCCAGGATACTGCAACTGTCAAAAATATGAGGCAGTTGCCAAGAGTGAATTTTGATCACGTGACCATGGGGATGCTGCAACAGTCGTAAGTGTGAAAAATAACCATAAGTCACTATTTTCAATGCTGTTATAACTTTGACCAGTCACTAAATCAACTGTAAGTCAAGGACGACGTGTATCTAGAGAACATTTGTTGTTATTGTTTGCCTTTGCAAACCAGATTTTCCTAGTGGACTTGTGTGGATGAATGTATGATTAGAGTGTGGACAGCCACTTGTCTGAAATGGTATAGGGCCCTGATGTCGAACCTATGGCACGTGTGCCACAAGTGGCACGCGGAGCCATATTGGTAGGCAGCTAATTTTCAGGCTTTCTGGGCCCACTGAGAGTCAGGAAACAGCCTCTTTTCAGCCTCCGAATGGGGTGGGGAAATCCCGTTGTTTGCTCTCCCCAAGCTCCACAGCCTTTCTAGGAGCCTGGGGAGGGAGAAAACGGCCTTCACCACCTGCCCCCGGAGGCCAGAAATGGTCCATTTCCCAACTTGAAAAGGGCCATTTCTGGGTTCCGGAAGGTCTCCGGGTGGGGGGTGGGGAAGGCGGGAAGAACGCCTCCCTCGCTGGAGGCGTGGAAAAGTTCGGCGCACCACGTGGCCTCCCTCGGAGGAGCCAAGCCGAGCGAGCCCCGAGATCGGGTTCTCAAACGCTTCAGTTTCCTGCCGGGAGCGCCAAAGCTTCTGCACGCTTGGTGCCAGCCGAGAGAGCGCCCGAGGCGCACGCCTGCCCCCCTCCCTCCGCTCGCATTGCACGGCGTCGGGAATCGCCGACGGTGTAAAAAGAGCGCGCCTCGCTTGGCGGCTGCTAATACTAGTGTTTTCCCGGTCACGCAACCTTGCCCGCCGGCTGCTGCAAGTTAATGCCGAATGCTTCGCGGTGATGGAAGGCACGGAATGTTTTGGCACGTCGCCACCCTTTCGGTGGCCAAAGTTTCCGGGTGTTTTGTTCCTGGTGATGATGATGATGATAATAATAATAATGATGAATAATAATCATCATCATCATCATCGTCGTCCTAAATAAGCGTCCTAGACGCTTGGGAAGTGTTCAAGTTGTGATATTGTGATACGAAATCCAGCATATAAATCTCGTTTGCTGTGTATTACTGTTTTTTCATGAATAAAGATAATAATAATAATAAAAAAAAACAAAGGTTATGGATGAAACATGTAACAGTGATACCCATTGTCATGGGGGCACTTGGTACCATGTTCAAGAATTTCACAAAACACATCAAGAAATTGCAGCTTCCTGCAATAACACCAGCGGAACTACAAAAAACTGCTCTACTCAGAACATCGTACATTTTAAGAAGATACTTGGTTGATACCTAGGACACTGGCAGCAACCCATATCAACCATTAGCACAAGTCAGTGATATTTGTGATGCATTTTTTAAATGTCCAGTTGACTGAGTTTCATGTTTAATGAATAAAAGAGATAATAATAACAACAACAACAACAGCAGCAACAACATATTTAATCTTTAATCCCTTCAAATAATGTCCCACAAATTAATTTCTTACCACTTTCTCTTTTCATCTCCTCTCAGAAACTCCTTTATATGTTTAACTCTTTCAGTTGTAATACCATAGCATATCGCTTTCCCTAAAAATGCAACAACAAAAAATATTCTTCCCTTATTTTATCTATAAACAAATCTTTAAAACCTCATCATTCTGGTCAAGAAAAACTCATAAAGGTTCCGGGGGGGGGGGGGGAGAATCATATACATTTTAATCTTGATCCAATAAGTTATAAAACTATTTTTTTTTACTTTTATAACTTTTGATGTTTATCCTTTTAAGTAGTGTGTCCCCAACAAGTATTACTTTTCATTTCTCTTTATCTTTTCTCAGGAATCCCTTTATAAGTAAAACATTTATCTTTTGTAAATCCTGAATAAGAAACTTGTCCAAGTCACTCTTCTGAATTGAATCCATATATTCACGTGACTCTTCTGGGTCACTATTTGTGGGCCCCTTTTAGCTATTAAAACATTAGTTGGTTTCATTTGTAAGTCTTGTATAACATCTTTGTCAGTGTATTTTTGTATCCTGTCAATTTTAAATCTGCGTCCAAAATAGCCTGATTCTCTTCTATTTCCTTTTTTGAGTTGATTTTTATAGTAATGGGCAATCTTAAAATAAAGTTCTGAGTACATTGTTACCAAATATCCTTGAATTCTTCCAGAGTTAAAATATTTTTCTCCATTCTGTATTAGTGGGTCTTTCCCTTTAATTATAATTTTTAGTTCTTTAGCATGTGGTAAGCAGCCTTCAAAATCCCCTCTTATGGTTTTCCCTAATCCATATTTTCCCAGGAAAAAAATATATAACAATAATAACAATAACAGAGTTGGAAGGGACCTTGGAGGTCTTCTAGTCCAACTCCCTGCTTGAGCAGGAGACCCTACACTACTTCAGATAATGGTTATCCAAGATCTTCTTATTGGATCGTTGGAGCATTCACAACTTCTGGAGGTAAGCTATTCCACTGATTAATTGCTCTAAATGTCAGGAAATTTCTCCTTAATTCTAAGTTGCTTGTCTCCTTGATTAGTTTGATTAGAATTCAAAATCTTCATATATTTTAATAGGATTTTAAAGACACCACAAGAAGTACTCTTACTATTATTTCAAAATCTTATTTCCTGTCTATCTGGCCACTTAGTGTGTTTACAATTTTCCAAAATTATCTTTTTGCTGTATTTCCATTTTTTAAAGGTTATTACATGAAATACATATCTAACCTACATGAAACTTCTTTCACTGTGGATTGAGTGAAAATCAAAACATATCCTTCTGAATGATTTTATTACCCAAAAAGCAATTGACAAGCCATTTCCAGTGATTAAGAGAGGAATTTAGCAGTGCGATTTTAAAGACTCCAAACTGTAGCTTGGGCAAACGTGAGTTCTAAAACCTGCTGGAGATTGCTGTTTTGCAATCTTGTCATAGGGAACATCTGTATGGAGTAGTATGGGTGATCCCAGATTCTCTCCTTGATCTGTAGAGGAGTTTTGGGAACCAATTCTTTCATGGGCTCCTCTTTCCAACGTGGTTTTCTGTTGCACTCCTATGGAACCATCTTCAGGCCACCATTGATTTTCCAGAAGTCAGTATTCAGAGGCCTTTGAACGTCTGTACCATTCCTCAGTTTTGGCACACTCCTAATATCTGGGCTTCAACTCACAGAATTCCACAGAAAGCTATAATACCCTATTGCTGAGTATTCTGGAGGGCATCAAGGTTAGGAACAGCCGCGATACAGATTTAATATAGCTACCATGTTAGAAACCTTTGGTAAACATTATCTACTGCATGAAGTTGTTTGTAATCTTAAAAAATATATTTAAGTAAATCAAGTCATCAAGTTCTTTGCCAAAGAATTAAAAATCAAAAATCTAAATTATAAATGAGCAATCAGTTGTATTTTCTCTCAACAGTTATGATTTTTAAGAAAGAAACAAAAGATTTATTAACAGGCACTGAGTTGACTCAACAAGCACTATATACATATTTTAAAATCCTAAAATATTTCAACTGAACTAGCAACATAGTTTTATGACTTTTATAGCCTGAGTCCGCAAGGAGAAGGGCGGTATATAAATTTATTAATAAATAAAATAAATAAATAAATAAAAATAAAATGGGGCAAAACCTACTTAAAAAGTGTCTCACTTTAGCAACAAAAAATTTGGGCTAAATTGTGGTCGTACGTCATGGACTTCCTGTACATAAAACCTGCCCAGCTGCATGTGCTGTGAAAGTCGAACAATAACAATAACAGTTCTCAAGAAGAACAAAGTAGATTTCTATGTTAGGAGAAGAACTATGTTGGATACAAAAACAAAAAATACTTTTTTTCAGACCTCTCCCTCTTCCTCCCTCTCCTGCATTTTCAAATACTGGCAAGGAGAGAAAGTCGAATATAATATTGGTTTCTGGTCCTTTGGCTTCCTTCTGCCTAAGTTTCTAGTCTTCCTAATCACCTGATGTGCTTGCTATTTTTCTCAGCAACAACTTTTTTGTTGTTTGTGTATGGCACACAAAGTCTGTTGCAGTCCAAAATATTTCTATGGACAGCTCGCTTAAACTTGGTTTAAGCTGCCTGCCTTTACGTGGAGTGAAAGTCACCTCTGATTTATTGACTGTTAAAAGAGGCTGTTTTCTTGTAGTCCTGGACAATGAACTCACAGGAGAAGCTATGTCCTTAAATAGGACCTTTTGTGCTCCCTCTCCCTGTCTCCTATTAGGCGAGTCCTTTTCCTTCCTCCAATTGCTAGGACAATTTCTCAAGACTCAATGTCTTCTCAGAAGGTTCTACTGAAATGGGTACGAGTTTCAAATGTGAAGGGAATCCTTTCTCATCTTGGCACCCTCTGAACCAGTTGGTATTACAGTTCCTAACCCAGGAGTCTCCAACCCTGACAACGTTAAGCCTGGAGGATTTCAACTCCCAGAATTCCCCAGCCAGCTGCTGGCTGGGGAATTCTGGGAGTTGAAGTCCTCCAGGCTTAATGTTGCCAAGGTTGGAGACCTTTGTCCTAACCTACACGAGGATACCAAGAGCCATACTGTCAACTGAAATTTTTTTTTTGTTTCCTCTTTCCCTCTTGATGACTGCTGTGCTTAGGAAGTGGCATAAAAACCTATTTAATACCTTTGTACTTCCTGAACGCCAAGCCTCTGAATTGGTCTTTTATCAGGAAAGGCTGGACAATATAATTCTGTATGTTCAAGGTTCAACTTGGCTTAAAAATTGAGGCTTAGTAAGTGTAAGTGCATTTGCATTGCAGTACTCTAGAACATTTTGAACATTTTGCTTCTGTGTATATTCAACTTACTTTTATCTTGTTTTGTATTAGCTTTTTTAATCATTTATATTTTGTTTTGTATGTATTTACATAGTACAGATTTTAAAAGTTTGCTTATAGTTGTAGGCAACGCAAGTGGTGGCTCAGTGGTTAGAGTGCAGTACTGCAGGCCACTGAAACTGACTGCTAGGTCAGCAGTTCAGCAGATCAAATCTCACCAGGCTCAAGGTTGACTCAGCCTTCCATCCTTCCGAGGTGGGTAAAATGAGGACCCAGATTGTTGGGGCCAATATGCTGATTCTGTAAACCACTTAGAGACGGCTGTAAAGCATTATGAAGCGGTATATAAGTCTAAGTGCTATTGCTATTGCTAAGAAAAGCTGTGGCCTCCATCTTGGTGAAACAATCTACCATCAGAGGTTAAGAACTGCCTTCTCCCTTTTGGCCTTCTGAAAGAGTATTAAAACCTGGCTTTGCTAATAGGCCTGGGGGGCCATGGTGGGTGTTCATGGATAGAGGTGGCTGACGGTGTATGGAGACCTGATTCCTGTCCCATCTGCCTCTCAGCCTGCTTAATTTCAATTTTAGTAGCATTTTTAATAATATTCTAATCTCTGTAGTTTTAAAAAATGTTTTAAAGTTTTAATTATTTTTTAATTGTTTTATAGCTATACTACCACTATAAAACCTCATGATGTATGTCTGTGGGAGTGGAGGGGAGAAGGCAGCTTATACATTGTATTCACAATGGTTATAGAAACATGTTACGTAATTAGATGTAATATTTATTAATTTGTGCAATTTATCTTCTGTGGATAAATCCTCATGGACTCTATGAAAGCACTTACATTTTTATTGGATTAACAGGGAAAAAAACCCAAATGATGTTACAGAGATAGCCATGGCAAATCTAAGATTAAAAAAAAAACTGCATATAAATATTCCTTTTGAAATGCCTGGCACTATATAACTTAGATACTGTTGTACACGTGCATCTGTCAATTTAAAGATTTTGTGTGTGTATGAGTATGCATCTATGAGCTGTTTTCAATCAAATGATAGTTTTGAACAGTAACTAAAAATGGCTACATAAAATAGCCATTATTCCTTTTTTCCAGTTAATATGCATTCTTTGGTACCTAAGGGTAAAAAAGCAAACCCTTAGGATGAAATATTCTTTGCATCTCATTCACAGGGTGAAAAATTTGGAAATAAGCACTTTGCAAATGGGAAGTAGAGGTAGGTTTGGGCTGTCAGATACTCTAGGAGACAGTTCTGTTTAAACAGATGCTGTGTCACCATGGTGATCTTACAAATACATAAACTTGCCACCTATTAAGAACATTTCACTAAGAATCTTGCAAGAGAATTGCAACATGTGCTTGAATCTACAGCTTTGGGATGAAGGCAAGCATGATATAAAAAGTGACCTCACATCCATCATTCAGTTCTGGAGGCACTTGTGTTCTTTACAGAAATGTCAAACATGCATAACAGCAAATAAAATATTGTTCTATGCAAAACAAAACAAAACAAAAACATCCTAGTGTGGTACATATCAGAGCATGTATTTTACATTTTTAAAATTCGATACCTTATTTATCTTTAAAGAATACAAAAGCTTAAAAAATGGGGAAAAATGCTCTGAAGATTGAAGCATAAGTCACCTGCAAAAGAGCTCTATATACAGCCAGCTCTGAGGTGATTTTTTTCCCCCCTAGAGTTCAATAACGCATTGCTTTGTGGATGATTCCAGAATGGTGCTACTATATTCAACTCTGTTTTTAGCCTCCAAAAGAATGACACCTTGAAACTAGTGAGATGGGATTTGATATCACAAGTCAATCGAAAGGATAGAGTTAAGTGTCTGGAATTGAATTGTCCACAACTTTTGCTTGGATTGATTGCCATGTTTTCTGTTTAGGTCAGCAACATGTCAATGCACAAATATGGCCTTCTTTAAAGGTAAAAGTAAATGTTAGCCCTGTTCAGTCACTTCTGACTCGGGGGGGGGGGGGGATGCTGATTTCCGTTTCTTAGGCAAAAAAGCCAGTGTTTTCCAAAGACATTTCCGTAGTCATGTGGCCAGGATGACTACACTTCGAGGTACACAGAATATTGTTACCTTTCCATCCAAGTGATACCTATTTATCTACTTACATTTACATGCTTTCAAACTGCTAAGTGAGCTGAGGCAATTAATGGGAGCTCACCCTGTCATGCAGCACTTGGCTGTTGAACTCAGGCTTTGCAGCTGACAAGCTCAGCATCTTTAACCACTGAGCCAACCATAACTCTAACCCTAACACTTTGACTTTCTTTAGTGCTTTAGAATAGATCAGGGGTGGGTTCCTACTTCCCCCAGAGATGCGGGGCACTCTGCTGTCCCAGTAGCAGCCCACCGAATGTGCAATGGCTCCAGTACCATCTGCGCCGGTCTGTCATGTGGTGCCATCTTTTTTTTAAATTCTTGCCATTTTTTTTGCTTCCTGTGCATGTGCAGAAGCAAAATCTCATGAGGGGACACTCACGTGTGTGAGATTTTGGCAATTTTTTGCTTATGCGCATGCGCAGAAGCAAAAAAAATCACTGAAATCTCACACGCGCGAGCATCCCGTCATGAGATTTTGCTTCCGCGCATGCGCAGGAAGCAAAATCGCGTGAGGGGACACGCGTGCATGCATAGCAAATGTGCGCGTGCATGCAACATGAGAATGCGCACACATCACACCGGTATGCCAGTAAGAGGAACCCGCCCCTGGATTAGATATAGGTGAATATATCTTTCTGTATAGACTGTCTCAAAAATATACATGCTTTAAATAATATTTCCTTTTCCTATAAAGTATTACAAATGCTCCTGAATTGGAAGACATTTGAATCAGTGTGAAGCCTGATGGCATTGCAAAGCCACAAACAGAACATGTTTGCATTAGTATGCCCTCCACTGTTTCCCAAGAATTCCTATGTTGCCTTTCTTACCAATATAGAGCCTTTAGGTAAAAGTCATTGTGACTTTATCCTTTGAAAAGTGAGACTGCCATCTTTTAGGCCAGTCAGGTTGGTAGGGATATCTGCGGAGGTGGTCTGCTGGGGGTTCTCAGGGGTTGGGGAGAACATCTAGCTAAGATTCTGTGCAGTTCAGAGAACCCTCAAATCCCACTCCTGGCTGGCCCCGCCAACCCTGTCCCTTCCCTCCCAGGAGTCCCCTCACGGCCCGATTTGGATGCAGATAAGCACGTGTAGAGGCTTGGGGAGGGCAAAGAACGGGCCTACCGGAAGTTCGGGAAGGCCATAAATGGGCCTATTTCCAGCCTCCAGAAGGCCTCCGGAGCCTGGGGAGGGCAAAAACGCCCCCGCCCGCTGTGGTGCAGAAGGCCGACTAGGCCACACCCACCCAGCAACCGGGCAAAAAACCCCTTGCTAAAAAATTATTTATTTATTTATTTGTTCATACTTTTATGCCGCCCCACTCCCGAAGGACTCAGGGCCCACCCCTGGATATTTGTATATTTAATTAACTGTATATTAATGATCTGTATACTTAATGAACTCTCACTATCTACACACTTTTTTTAAAAAAAGAAGTTATCCCCTTCCACATTTTTCCTTGGTCTTTGAGGGGCTTACTCATTTTCTATTTAAATAGAAATTAATTAAATAAGTAAATTAAATCTATATAATATGATCCTTTTCCAATCATGTAGTCAAAGTTCCCTATTTCTATGAATTTAAACATCATATTTTACTAGATTTAGACTCATTTTATCCTTACAAGCACACAATGCTAGCTTATCAATCTTCTCAAAAGTCCATGACTTGGCAAATGTTCTTTTTTTTAAATAAATGGAAAGTAAGTGTTTTCAGCATTGGATGGATTAAGTTTCAAATATACATTATATGTATATACATACACATAAAAATAAACATTTTAAAATGATTATTTTTTCTGTAATTGCTTTCCTGATAGATTGTGCCTAAAAGCAATATAGAAAAAATACAGAATAGCTGTTCTTGTACAGAATTCAGATTAGTGCTCCCTCTAATTCTATGTCAATTCTCAAGTGAGTGCTTGATGTACATGAAGAAATCCAAAGTCAATAGGTTGCACAACATTTTGAAACAAAGGCAGAGTTAGAGAACAGAAGTTTTCTTGTTTTATTTAAGTCTTATTTTTATGTGTGGTTAAAATCCAAAAGCTCACAATTGTACTTGGGTTTCTCAACACATTCTCTCTCTCCCTCTCCCTCCCTCCCTCCCTCCCTCCCTAACTCTCTCTCTCTCTCTCTCT
>JANHGD010002125.1:25750-38127 GCA_027560375.1 Imantodes cenchoa
TGTTTTAATATGCCTGTACACCGCCCTGAGTCCGCAAGGAGAAGGGCGGTATATAAATTCATATATAAATAAATAAAATAAATAAATAAAATACAGTCCATTGTTTTACACTTGTAAAGTAATAGTTAACATCAAATTATGCAATTAATTATTTATTTGGCCTTCTAACAGTTGTGGCTTCACATACTACCATTTTAATAATTCCTTGCCAAGCATGTTCACGTACTACGATAGTATCCCTTGGTTTGCTGTCTTAGAAATCACATTTAACTAGAAGCCCATGTTAAGACTGTTTTTCTTCAAGTAAAACATTATGAATCATAAACTTATAATAATTAAAAATGCTTAGACAGTAAAGCAGAATGCAAATTTAATCCATGTTTCATAGTGGGGTGATTGTGGTTAAAATATAAACAACATGATTTGTTACATAATTCGAGCAGATATATGGTTTTTGAAGAGCACTGCTTCTATGTATACACTGAACTACAATATGGTCTGGTTCCATTCCTGCTATTTTATCTACTGAGAATTGCTTGAATTTTATTTCTTTGTACTAATTTAGATTTGTTAGGCTAATTTTGATTTGTTAGGCTATAACAATTAATGCTATGTTCCTTGCAAAGCTAGCCTGGGAATTATTCAAAGAAGACTGAAATGATAGGTGAGCAAGTTCTTCAAAACGTTCCTAAAATGATATCTTCTTATTTAAAGATAAGGTAATTTATCTCATCAAGAAAATATATCTTCTACTTTCTTAAATGTTCTGGATTTAATAGGCTATTGAAACTTAATGCAGAATTTCTTATTCTTCACATGTATTCTAACAAGGAAAGTTCCATCTTAAAAATCAAAGAGGAAAAACATAATCTCAGCACATGCTTCCCAGTTAGGAACACTGAGCTCTACGAACTTTTGAGCTAGACTGTTTTATACTGTATATCTAAGAATCTCGTATTGACAGATAATAATGCTGGCATGTTTCTTTTTGAAACAGTGCAGTTTATCCATTTAAGAAAACTCAAAACTGGCTATTAAAACTGATAGCTTCATCCTCATGTGAGACAATCCCTACCCCTTCATCAGCTGCACGCAAGAGGATTTCAGCTAGATAAACTTTTAATGAGCAACACTGAAAATAATTCAAGCTGGTTTAATAGATAAAAGGATTTAGCTTACCTTGCCTGATCTTGAAAAAGGCCATGCCCCCTTAGTCCATAGTTGAGAAACTACCAAGAAAGGCCAGGATTGTCGGCTAGGCTGAAAGGTCAAGAGGTGTCATCCTGAAAAAGAAGGAGCCAACCCATCATCCTGTCAAGAAAACTACCTGGTTGCATCCTTGATTTCACTACTAGGGAGCACCTACCTGACCTTAGTTTGGAGAAGGGCAACTATGGCAACTTCCCAACCTGGACTTCAATTCCCAGAATTCCTGAGCAGCATGGTTGTATTGTTACCATAGTTGCCCATCTCTGTCTTAGCTGATCTCAAAAGGTAAGCAGATTGCGTCTCCTTCTTAATGTTGTCAAGGTGGTGGTTGTTACCTAGATGTGGTCACCAAGGGTTTATTCTTTACGAGATAAAAATAGCATGTGTAAAAACGTTTAAGAGAAAATGGTTGGGTTTTTGTTGAATAAAATAAAATTTAGAAGTACACACACACAAGCTTGAAACTATGTTGTTTATAAAATTGTACATTTTCTTTGTTAAGACACCATAGATGAATACTTCGAATACGACGCCGAGGAATTCCTTGTCAACTTGGCCTTGTTGATTACTGAAGGTAGAACACCTGAATACTCGATTAAAGGCAGGACTGAAGGCTTCCACTGCCCTCCAGCACAGTCAAGTCAACCGACAACAACTAAACATGAATGCAGTGACAGCTTGGCCCAGGTATGATGATCCATGCTGATGATGGTTGGCAAGTTGGTTCTTCTGGAAAATCAGCATTAAATGCTATAACATAACATCAGTGACGCATTTAACAGCCCAACTGTGCTTAATCTCTGTTTATGTTAGGCAAGCATTCACCTTTAGAATGTATTTTGAAAGTAAATACATTTGATTATAGCTCTGCCAAATTAATTTTTTTGTACATTGTAATGGTGCCAGCTGGATTAACTAGAAACTGCTGGGTTTGATAAATGGAGTCACCTCTCAAAAAATGCATTGCAGACTTCTTTTTCATTTTGCATTATTAGAGTTTGGAAAATTCTATGTGGTTTATACATGGATGGATATAATTGTAACATTGGGTTGTTTGATTCTTTTGTTCAAGTGCCGTCAAGCTAGGCATACCCGATCTGAAGTTGCATTGCTGTGGAAGAAAAATATTCCTATTATGATAGAAGTGATGCTACTTCCAGACTGTTGCTATAGCGATGAAGGACCCACGACTGAAGGGAATGACTTAAATGATCCTGCAATCAAGCAAGATGCACTGTTGTTGGAAAGATGGATTTTAGAGCCAGTTCCACGGCAGTAAGTTGTTGGCTTTTTTATTGTGAGAGTTGGTCTGGACTGAAGCTTACCACAATCTTCCAGTTATGTCAACTTATCTCCTAGCACAACACTCCTCGATCTTTCTAGCTCCACAGACTGGCACCACCTGCAATGGTGGTGGCGGGTGGGGGGGAGAGGATGATTTCACATGTGCAACCTAGTTTACACGCATGTGCCAATGAAGCTTGGCACACTTGCCCACCGCTTGTGCAGCCCAGTTTCCAGTGGGCCTTGGGCTGCTACTGGGCCCCGGGGACCCATGCCCTAGCAAGATCCAGAAAAGAGACCTTTGTGTGTTGTTGCCTTTGTCCTCCGGAGTAGCCTCCCTTCAGAGAGTCACAAGGCTCTTAGAACAAGTTTTAAAGACCTGGTTCTTTCCTCAGGCTTTAGGCAATGACTGGTTTGGAGTCAGCCCCATTTTTTCCCCTCCAGTTTGCTCTCTCTATCTTAATATCTCAGTTTTCATTGTGAAGCCTCCCCGCACCATTTTAGAATTGGGGAGAATCGAAAGTTGATGAATGGATGAATGGTTAACTGAATTCAAATAAAATGAGTATGTGACAGACACTGCTAAAGCAGAATCTGCTTATTTTTTTAAAAAAATGTTTGTTCTCTTGAATAGGCAGATAGTGTTTTCACTTTTCAGCAGTATGTAATCAGACCTTGAAATTGATGGAAGCCAATTGCCATGTACGGAGGAAAGCCAGCAGTACATATTCTGGATTAAAATTATGTTTCCTTTGAGTCAAGATGAACTCTCTACAACAAGAATGCACCCATGCAGTTTTCTTGGCAATTAAAGGGGGAAAAACTGGTCATAAATGATTTGATGATGGGGAATATACTCCTACTCTTATTTTGGGAGGGGGTTGGGTAATTGCATTCAACTACATTGTTCTGCCCTTCCTGTGTATTTTTCACCAATGTGTATATTTTCTTTTTTGGTATATTTTTAGAAGTGGTGATCGATTTATTGAAGAGAAGACCCTCTTATTGGCTGTCCGCTCTTTTGTGTTCTTTTCTCAGTTAAGTGCTTGGCTGAGTGTGTCACACGGAGCTGTGCCTCGTAATATTCTTTGCAGGTAGGCTTTTGTCGGAAAGCACCTCCTCCTGTTCATTCTCTGCAGCCTTGTGAGGATGAGAAGCATGCTTTCACGTACCGCTTCTGATTTAATTAGCCTGCTTGATCCCATTTAGGAGAGATTGGATTTTATTTTTTAAAAAAACCACGTTATTTTAGATTGTGTGCGCCCAAAGGCTCAGGAACTAGAACACGCACTAAAATGAAGATTTGAATTGCTCTGATCTTTCTGTTATAGCCAAATCTTGCTTTTCCTTTTTCAGAGTGAGTGCCGCTCATGTGGATCTGCAGTGGACGTTTTCCCAGACACCAACAGGACACCTTTTCCCTGTCCCCAATATTTCTCACAATGTGGCCTTGAAAGTCAGTGTCCAATCTTTGCCCAGACAATCGAACTATCCAGTTCTGACCTGCAGCATTCATGCCAACTTTGGCTTCTATGAAAACAGAAGAGAAGAGACTAATGTACATCAGCGCAGTGATTCCATGAAGACCGAACAGTCCAGTGCGGTCAACTCGCAACGTCCTTATGGCAAACTGATGTGGGCTGAAAGTGTGCTCGGCGTAAAACGAGGCCCTGAGTTTAACTCTGCTGTCAGAAACCTGAAACTTCATCCCTTAGCCGGCCTTGGACCTGACTTTGGATCTTTAGAATCGAAAGTTCAGGCCTATCCAGCTGCTGTGGAGAGCAGGGCGCTGTTGCCAGAAACACCAGAGAGAACTTTGAAATCATCTTGCTTGGCTGATAGCCGTGGCCATAACAGCAACCCTTCCCGCCAGTCGCTGGGAGATTCGATTCCTTTGATAGGCTCTTTACTCCAAGAGCGCCATGAAGTTATAGCAAGGATCGCCCAGCATCTCATTCACTGTGATCCGGCAGCATCCCCTGTCACGAGGAAGGCTTTTAGTACAAACGAAACCGG
Source organism: Imantodes cenchoa (assembly GCA_027560375.1). Taxonomy (NCBI): domain Eukaryota; kingdom Metazoa; phylum Chordata; class Lepidosauria; order Squamata; family Dipsadidae; genus Imantodes; species Imantodes cenchoa. Next base: position 30,260 of record JANHGD010002125.1, read on the forward strand.
TGTGGCAAACCCCAAGGGTCTACATCATGCCCCTGAAGAGAAAAGCTTGCTGAAGAAAGGAAGGGAATTGCCCTCCGTTGCTGCTAACCCGGAACACAATGCTTCAGAAAACGTTGGAAAAGTCCAACTAATACCAGAAACATCCTTGTCTCGCTCCTACGTCCCCCTGAATCCGTGTTTCCACCAGACGAGAGAGGAAACCAACCCTCTCATAAGCTCTTTACTTCAAGAGAGGCAGGAGGTTATCACAAGGATTGCCCAACACTTGATTCATTGTGATCCACCGCGATCACAAGGTGCGCCTCCTGTGTTCACTTTTCACGACGTTAGTGCAGTAAATCCGAAGGCTTTTCACAGTTCCTGTGAAGAGGACAGCCTGCTGAAGAAAAGCAAGGATGTCCCTTCGGATTCCTTCTCTAATTCTAGATTGGCTATACCAGCAGTTGACCCCAAGACAAAACTTAAAACACCAACAACTCCATTGCATTCGCTTAGATGTGATGCAGACCACAATGCATCTCCCAGCTTTAGAAGAAAACTGCTGCTAGCCGAGACCAATGAAGTAGTCCAAAACACATTTCCTCAGTCTCCTTCTAGTAGAAGTCAAAGTCCTCTAACTTGCACGACCCAATCATGTAACAAAGAAGGTTATAAATTGGAACTGACAGATAAATTGGAGTCTGTGCTTTCTGGTTGTCCCCATAAACCTCAAGTAGCAAAGAGAGGCACCACCAAGCCGTGTTCACATTTCAGATGTAGTAACGAACTGGTTTGTAGAAGCAAATTTAAGGACAGAACAATCTCTTGTAAAAACAGCAACCCACACTGTTCAAATAATCCCCAGGTGGATCAGCACCGAATACTTGAAAACGTTAAAGCGGCTACAGTGCCAGCATCTGATGACTGGCACAAATATGAGTCCAGGCACTTAAATAAAGACTCCAAACAACCAAATGTTTCTGAACAAAACTCTCAGCTCACTAGTATTGAAAACTATTTACATAAAGACCATGACATTTTCAAATGCAAAAGTAAACAAGACAGGGTGAAAAATGCCAATGATGAGAACGAAGAGCCAACCAACTATGAGGTACAGAAGCTTTGTCAGAAGAAGCCTGTAGAAGATTCCTTGGCTGCTTTGTTTGAACAAAGGAAGAACGCAGAGGTGCTGGTGAGTGATGTTTAATTGACATATGGTCAGCTTCTGTTGTATGTTCCTCCCTTAAGCATTGAAGATGACTCAGAAGAAAGTTAATCGCTGCCTCTTAACATTGGTGTGTATACACATACGTATTCAGAATGACAGCGCCCAGAGAATCAAATATTTGCCACAAGAGCAATGGGAAAGTTCTTTGGCACTTTTTTTTAACCAAAGCAGTGTTAATTGTCTGCTGGAGATGATTTTTCTTCCTTCTGACTTGATCTTTCTACAAAGTCGGTGACTACTGAAATCCTTATATTTTGCAATATTTCCTTGTGTGTGAAAGTGAATATTCATAAATGCTTAATGGGGTTAGGTAATAATATGTGTAGAGTGTATGCAGGAAATTTGTGACTTGGCTACTCCGCTACTGAAAGATGATTGCATTAAATCAAAAATTACTATAAAAGTACTTCAGATTTCAAGGAAAAAATATCCTGGCCCTTGGAATTTTTTTCATTTTCAGTTGGCAATCCTAAAAACCATGTTCTGTAACGGATACAGGAATTTAAAGCATCCCTATTCCTCTGGTGATGAGAACAGAAATGAACCAGCCTGTCTTTTATGTCTGAATTAATATACAGATTAGTTTCCTTACAAACCTGGTGGCACTTTAGCTCTCTCAAGCCAATTGTCATCTTTTAGAAGACGTTACCCTTGAAAGCACATCTACAAAGTACAGGCAGTAGGTGTTACGGTAGACAACATTTATTGAGTTGCCTTGCTCTGTCGTTCCATCACTGGAGGAATAATAAGTAGGAATAAATTGCCTCTTAATTTGTTAAGTACTTAGGAAAATGGAGTCGTAATGGCACTCTTTATAACAGGATGTTGTCGTCTTCTTTGGGCAGAAAACAATACCACTCAAACATGTGTGGCGCAAAAGTAATTTTCACCACTTGGATGGGACTTCTACCAAGGCCTTCCACCCCCGCACTGGATTACCTCTCCTTTCAAGTCCAGTAAGTTACAATTTTACAGCCCTGCTCTGGCTTTCTTTTATTTTCCAGGTTTTTCAATAACCACAAATGGTGGAAGCAATCCAATGTATTTAGCCTTTAAGTTATCTTTTTAAAGCTCCAGTTCTGGTATCTGGGAACATTGCCTCATCTGGCCAATTGGTGTTAATCTCATTGTTTAATTTGAATCATTATCATAAATGTTGTACGCGCTAAAATTTCAGACTCTGTCTTAGAATCCAAAAACATAACTGTGTTTCTGTCTGTGCAGGTTCCTGAAAGAAAAACACAGACAGGATGCTTTGATCTTGATGCATCATTACTGCGTCTGAAATGTTTGTCCTCCAAAAGGTGTTTTTTGAAATATGTTTTCTAACATTTGTGTATTCTAAAATATACTTTGGAGCAATTAATATTTTGGAAAAAGGGTGAATGAATTGGAGCAATTCAGAAAAAGGATAAAGACGGTGAATATTGACAGTATGTTCAATAAAATATGACCCACAACTTTATACTAGGTGTTATGGAAACCAGGTCATGTTGTAGTCTCTAATAACGCATTGTTACATATGGTTATAAAATAGTGTTTTCAAAACTTGGCTATTTTAAGATATATGGACTTCAATTCCCAGAATCCCATGTTGGCTGGTGAATTCTGGGAGTTGTAGTCTACACATCTTAAAATTGTCAAGTCCAAAAAATACTCTTTTAGAACTATGTGTAACCTTGCATTACTAGAGACTACAATATGATCTGGTTTTCATTAAAAAAACAACAACCCACCAACCAGTATATTATAGGGGGTAATATTTTATTGAACACGCTGTTCTAAAGGGTTCACAAATGTTCAGTCATCAGTGGGCGAGTTTCTTGGATTCCTCCACCATATTATATCGCAATGTAACAGCAAAAGAAATTGCTTCCTTAACTTTTTAATTTATTATTGATAGATGTAGCAGTGCCCAAACTCCATAGTCTGACCTGAGGTAATTGTTATCTAACCAGTGAGACAAAGCAGACTTAGTTGTGTCTGGCCTAAGGAGCTAAAGTTCCTGAAATGCTATAGAAAACTGTTAAATCTTAACACCTAGAAATTCCTAAGGATTGTAGATAGATGCCTTGTGTCACCCATGGTAGCATTTTTTCTTCTTCTAAATACTATCTGTATGTTGAGTTAGTTTTCTTTAGAGAAGGGTCTTACCAGTATTATAGTACTGAAATTGTATACATTCCTTTTACTTCGAAGCCTAAGCATTTGAGGCCTGTATCTTAAAAACAAAGTATTGGAATGCATGTGGGTGGAGGAAGAATCTTAGACCCCTGTATTTTTTTTTTCTAGTCCACAACGATATATAAGCAAAGAGAACGATTCTGACATCCATGAGAAAGCACTCCTAAATTCCAGTGCACCATTTGTTACAAGTCTTAGCCTTCTTGGAAACTTTGAGGTAAGTTACAGATGACAAAACCTTCCTTTTTGTAACTGACAAAATGGCTCTTTTCTGTGTTATATATAAGATGAGCCAAAACGTACCTCATTGATAACAGCGGCTTGCTCGCATGGAGAAGGTGCCAAGTTCAAGCAGCAGATCTTCAGTTAAAAGAATCCAGTCCTACCAATAGCTTTTTCTTGAGATTTTTGAAAGCCATTGCCGGTTGGATTGGCCAGCCCTGAGCCAGAAGAATTGTCAGCGCTGGGAACTTTCGTTTCAGCCATCATCTAGACCAGGGGTTGGCAACCTTAAACACTCAAAGACCCACAAAGGTCCTAACAGGAAGCCCCCCGTTCAATTCTGGAGCCGACCGGAAGTCTGGTTCCCCCACCATAGAGTCTCCTCCTAGCACGGCGTCTTTTTTCCTCTACCTGTCCTAACCGAAAGCCCTATCAATTGTGGAACTGACTGGAAAACCCGCCTCTTGCCGCAATAGAAGGATGAAAGAGCCACATGCGGCTCCAGAGCCGTGGGTCGCTGACCCTTGAGCTAGTCATTTGGAAACTGAGTTCTGTTTTTATCCTATAGTGAAATAATATGATAAAACAATGACGGCTGAACCTCATATATCAAAGAAAAACGAATACTGATGAAAAGGAATTAATATCCAACTTGTTTCAGTAACACTTTATTCTTTATGTTGGATTTCCAAACCATATATGTTGCGTTGTGTAAAACGAAGCTTGTAGATAAATAATAGAGGAACCCAAAACATGCCTATTTGTTTAGGTTAAATGATAAACAGAAATGATTTGCTGTCCAAATTCACTGTAGATTTACTACAAAATTAAAGGATGACAAATTAATCTGAGGATGCGAAGGAAGAGAAAGATTTCAACACCATCTCATAAAATTTACTGATTTATTAATCACCTTTACCAAAAAAAAAAGATATAAAATTAGAAAAAAATATTTTACAAAGCAATGCTTTGTCCCTCTTCCTTTCTCTCTTTTTCTCTCTCTAGTTCGCAAGAAACGAGTGGAAGAACGCCATTAGCCTTGTCTCTGAGGATGTGAAGGAAGAGAAAGATGTCAACACAATCTCATAAAATTTGCTGATTTAAAGGGAAGATACTGGAAAGGCTTCAGAACGAGACTGCTCATGTTCCATTACCTCAGTTCATCCCTTCCTGTTATTTGAATCCAAAATCCATAATTTTCCTTTTCCCCCGCAATCAACAATCATGCTCTGAATTCAAGATGCTCTGAATGGAAGACCAACCGAAACTTGGTGTCAAAACGGGGAGAACTGCAAGTTAATATTTTCTCTCCCTTCCATTTAATGCTAATCTGTGCGCGATTAGGAAATTTTCCTCCACATCCACTGAAACAAGTGGGAATTGTTTAATGGATTGTGCTTTCTCTGTTGTGCAAGTCACCACCTCCTCTTGACTCATAGTAAGCCTAGGTTTGCTCTTTGTTTCCTGTTATCTGTTTACGGCTATGTGCAAATAGTAAAGAAAGGGACCAAGGTCATTTTAAAACAATTTGTCACGGGCCAAGGTGGAACTGTTCTCATACCAGCACGCTGCGCCAAACAAATCAATCTTCAAATTCCACAGACTACAATGTGCCATAAGCTAGACAGTTGATATATTGCGAAATATTGCTTCTGGAGCAGATAACTGGAGATATATCTCACAATAGGCTTTGTTTATACCAAATTATAATTTTCAATTACCTTATCATAGAACACACCTTAGGATCTAATGGTCAGGATGGATTTACATAAAATGCAACACCATGATGTAATTTTCTTAGTACTCATTTTGTACATGTGTAAACATGCCCACCATAGCACAGAGTTATGTGTGAACGAAGCCACTATGGGCTCATCTGACAAACCACGATTAAAAGTTCTGAATTAACACTATGCATGACAAGCCAAAATTGGAACTGCAATACATGTTAGCATTCTTTTTCCTTTATATTTAGCAACCCATGCCTTAGCTGTACTTATCTTTCACACTGACTGGACCCTTCTAAAGGTAGAACAAATCCTCTAAGAAAAATACGCTAATTTATCCATAGCACAGAATCATAATTAGCACAACCCACGGCTTGAAAATCTTTCTCAGTCATGGCTTCAGATTCTAGCTTTCTGGCTGACCGTAAATCATGATTTGGTTAAATCAGTCCTAGCCATGCTTTGCTTTGATATGAACTGAGATAATAAGCTACATACTGTATAGTATGAACAAACTATTCTCCTAAATAAGGAGCCATCAAGGGAATCATGTTTCCTGTACATAAATATGAAGAATCATTTAGACATTAAATCCCTTCTTCAAGTCACAATGGACTGGGGATATTAAACTGATAACAATTCCATGTTACCATTCCGTTCACGAGAAAGCTTCATGAATCCATCCTGTATGATTGCAAGGACTGTTGACTGTGTGCTCACTTATGTTACTATTAGGTAAGCCAGTTTCCTAATCTAATTTGCCAACTTAAAATAGCTTCAGCTGACCTTTTAAGTTATTTCTTGATGTGTGTATATGTATTAATAGGAGGCCAAAATAATTACCGACAAACCACTTGATGTATATAAAGGTTCTAATAATAATGTTGTGTTTGTAAAATTGCTTTTAAGGTTGTTTTAATTTCTGAAATGAGACATTTGTTATTACTATTGGCCACTAGATTCAGTGATTCTTAGATAGTGAAGATTAAACTGATCAGTCACTACAGGAGATTAGTGAGAGACATTTCATATCCATGTTGCCTAGGAAACAAAGTCTTTCAAATGGATTTATTTTCAGGTCAGAAAATCCACATTCCAACTTTAGTTACCAGGTCACAAAAGAAAACCATTAGTGAACAATGGGTAGCACAAAAGGAAAAGGGAATTCCTCACTAGAGTTTCCTGAATACAGACAGAGTGCCATTAATGGGACTCCTTTCTATGAACTTTGAGATCTGCTGCTTCTGTTAAAAATGGTTAAAAGTATTTAATGCCACACACGTATTATACTGTGGGGAAAAATAAATAGGAAAAAAGTGACACTCGCTGTGCAGAAATTTAACAATGGTTATTATTAAATAATAATAGTAATGGTTGATGTGAAAATCAGCAGGTGAAATATGAATCACAGAACGTGAAAAAACCCCTGAATGCAGTGTTAGCATTTAGTTCCACAAGATCTCCCTTAAAATTTTTAAAATTCACTGCAACTGAAATGCATCACAGTATTAAAGAGCAAGTACTTGACACTGGAAGAATAACCAGTAAGTGACTCACTATTGTGTCTGTAATATTTGGAAGGAAGTACTTAACTAAGATTACGGCTAATTTAAATAATTTCTGGTTTTTATTTTCTTCAGTGTGATGCCATTTGGATGTCTTTTCCAAAACCCAGTAAATGCCTGACTATCTCTACAGCCGTGCATAAAAATATGTTTTAAAATAAAATGCATTGTTATTTATAGCTATGTAAATTAGCTTTAAAAAAAGGAACTGAGGCTTTTCTGCCTGCAAATTTCCACCCAATGTACGGCAAAAATAATTGGAAAATAGCTGTTTGCACAAGATGAATCATTAGTAAAAGGATATGTGTATAATACTACATTTAAAACATACCTAATTAGAAAGCACAACTTCTAAAAAACGTTCCCACATGCAGTTTCCATATAGCCCAATCCAAAGATTTACAAGAATGTCGTCTGCAATAATTTTTGGAATCATTTTTAAAATACTGCATGGAGAATTAGGTCTCAAATCATTTGATAATGACATACCTAAAAGATGGATGTCCCCAAGATCGTAATATATTCTTTTCTTTCTTTCCCAGCTTTGACAGATTTTTCCATGACATAATTTAAATGTCTGTTCATTAATGTTTCTTCATTTTGGGGGGAAAAAACCCAACATGAAGTAAATACAGCCAGTTACAACTGGCTTCAGTATGATTTTTTTTTAAAAAGTCAGTGTCTTTTGAATTTTAAGCTTTGCATATATGATGCTGTATTTATATATGATAATTCTTTTGTGGGCATCCTAGCTGTTTTTAATTTCCCATTCTTGAATGTATTCTTTATCCAAATAATGGATAATATATATATTATGAATATCATTTTATTAATTCAATTTGCAGCCTTATTAATTCTTCTGCCCTAGTGCTGTGTGTCTAACAGCCTGTTGTAAGGAATATCCTTCTAGGTTCAGTTCCAAGTGGGGAAAAAGACACTGGATTCATGGAAGCTGCTTGGAAA
>JANHGD010002126.1:15898-26473 GCA_027560375.1 Imantodes cenchoa
TGGCTCCTGGTGTTTTCTTTTCTGTGGGAAATGGGTCCAAATGGCTCTTTGAGTGTTTAAAGTTGCAGACCCCTGGGTTAAACCCTTTGTGGTAATACATTGCAATTCTTTGGAGGAGCTGGTTGCTTTTAATTGATCACTCTAAGAGCACAATGAAACAGTAGGCTAATAGTTGTTAATTTATTTTGCAATTGTTTTATATTATTGTAAAGCACTTTGCAATCGAATTGTTGTCAAGGTATATACAGCATAAGCGCAACAAATTATCCTAGTAAGACAAAAACGTTTTTTGAAGGCTTCTAATTACAAAGTACTCTTAAAGGTGACTCCTTTTGTAGATCCAAACTAGTGAAAATTTGGGGCAGATAAAAAGAACCAATGAATCTCATTTCAGAAATTGAGGTGTTATAGGATGTCAAGCCTTTATTCCTGTGCAATCAAGTATGTTTCATTTGATACCATTCATTTGGGACTTACTGCTCCAGGTCACTACGTACATACCTACAGATTATTCCCAACTGCTGCCCAGAGCTGAGGGTTACTGTCTTCTTCCTGCCAATGCTGATAAGATGTGCCTGGCCAGGCTGCTGGGCCAGGTCGGGCTGCTAAATAAATACATACGATTCAAAAGTGAAAAGCAACTTCAGAGCCACAGTGCTGTCGTAAAGTCCCTTTGCCTCACGCTCCTGGACAACTGCTGCAGAGGAGGTGGGGAGAGAAGCCAAAAGCAGCTCCAGAGCCATGGGCCGAAATGCTCCTTTGCAAGAAACTTGAAGGTGCAGGGTGCCTCAAGATCCCTTTGCACTCTCCTGCAACATCTCACTCCTGCAAATTCTTGTGCCCCCCCTTCCCCCCCCCAACAGAGCACAAAAGGGCATTTTAGCACCGTAGCTCTGGGGCTGCTTTTTTGGCTTTTATTTTTTCATAGCTGAAGCCCAGTCCCAACTGGGTCTACAGTGGGAACAAAAAGATGGCGAAGGTCAGCTGGGGCAGAGTACAGGGGGCCAGGGGTTCAAAAGGACATAGATGGGGGAGACAGATAAGGGAAGTTGAAGCAACCCTTGTAGTTTAACTGTGGTGGGCTGCCAAGCGCCCAAATTTTGATCATGTGACCATGGAGTGCTGCAACAGCTGTAACTTGAGGTACAGATGGTAATTAAATCCATTCATTCAGCAGTATTGTAATTTTGAACAACAGTGTTCAATGAATGGTCGCAACCTGTATGCAGAGAATCTCATCACCTCCATTTGCATCAATGCATAAATACGGCACACAAATTTGCTAAATTTGTCATTTTATTCCCTTAATATACTGTATATATAAAACATACAGTATATAGGCCTTATGATGCAAATTATTTCAGAGTGAGATGTGATGTAAAAACCTACGTGCATAGGAGCAGTATTAATTAGAAGCCTTAACAAATGTATTACCAATCCCCAATTATATCCATTATCATTAACTTTAGTTTTCTATGTCTGAAAAAGAAATAACCACCTGTATTGCACAAATGTGTTGTGGGTAGACTTTTTTTTAGTGATTCTCAATGCTTGTTTTGTTAGTAGGCAATGGTTTTGTTAACGCTTTTTATTTCCTGCTGCTTGTCTTCATTGCAAGATTTAGGTATTACAAAAATAAAGAATTGATTAATTCCTTTGTAGAAGAGGCTTGGGTGCCCATTACTATGTTTTAGCTGAAGTGACACCCTGCACCTAGCTAAGTACTCATTCAGTTCTTTCAAAAAGGACGGAATTTCTATGTATCTGCTTTAGTATTTGTGATTGTAGAATTAACTCTTCCAACCTGTTCTTCTCGCTTGGGAACTAAAGAGTTGCATATAGAAATTTCAGTTATAGAGGATAAAAACCAGATTGACTTGCTTGACATTAATATGCTATAGTCAAAAGGTCAGTACAGGAATAAGAATTTCCATAGTGGTATACCAACACAGAGGTTGTATCAAATGTTTTGCAGCTATATACATACATATGGACACAAACTTAGCTGTTTAAACAAAAGAAGAGAATTGTGTCTGGATTACACAAAGATCATTAGTCATCACATAGGTGCAAACATACAATGAAGTAGCTTAGGTGGAATTGTTCTAGGAAGAGACTCTTTGGAATCTGCAAGTTAAGAGTGTTGTGCAAGGAAAATGCATCCAACGCAATAAAGAATATGGAGGGAATGTTGTGGTTGTGGTGGCAGATCCAATTCATAGCTTGTTAATATAGCACTCTAGGTGTATAAGAGTAACATGTAATTTCTACACTTCATTTTCCCTATAAAAATGACCATTTGGATTGGCATTAAGTAAAACTGCTTTTTGATGCATCTTTTATGCCATACTCGTGTTCCCCGACCAAACACCTGATCTCAACACCCAGCTGTTTTCTGAAAGCCTGCATAGATTGAAGTGTGTGCACGCGTGATTCAAATGTGATTTGGAGGTTAAGAAATTAAGTTTAGCACAAGCATTTCATCAACATGATCTTAAAGGTTCTTTTTCATCATTAAGGGAAATGCAAAGAAGTAGTGCAAAGAAGTTCCCATAAGGACTTAAATTTATTTTCTTTTATTCTAGGGCAAACTCAGAAAGTTTTATTATTATTTTTTAGCAAATTCTATCATGTAAATGTTAACATAAAAACATCTGTACATTTGCCATGATACACTCAAAGTGAAACAAATAAGATATAAATACAGATATGGATGTAACATGACAAAGCGCAAAAAATGAAAGAAAATAAAACAACCAACCCAAAATCAAAATTAAATACATGCGCATGAACACTGTGCCAAGAAACTTTTTCTGATAGCTGACTGGTTTGATAAGCTTTGTCACCCTGCCCTTCTCATTTATAACATTATTATTGTTAGCAAACGTTTTCTGCATTCTACAAATATTTCATTGTTGTTCTTTAATGTGAACCATTACACTTGATAAATAAAGGGATTGAGAGGGTGGTAGAAATAAGATTTATGTGACAAGGTTGCATGGTACATTACATATACAGGTTACTGAGAGCTAACAGGAGGTGATAGAAAAGTCTTGTGTTGTATTGTAATCCAGCAAGCACACATAGTGTACCTTTTCAAAGGAAAGCCACATGCCTCAGATAATTCAGCACTATATTAAGGGATGGACAGGATTTAGATGGTGAAAGGGATTGCAGAGATTTGTATACTCCTGCCCTGGATACACTGATGTGCCCTGTGAAAACAGAGGCATCCCCATCTAAGCAAATTAGTATCAGGAAGGTGGATTTGTGTGAATTTTCAGATATAATGGCCTGAAAAGGGAAGGAGAATGGACCCTGATGGAAATCACATCGTTTTTTTCTCAAAAAGTTAAAGCCCTGTCTAAAAAGGCAGCAAGAGACAAAGCTACTGAGCACACTTGGACCATGCTGGGGAAAGCGGGAGCCCTCTCTATTCTGGCTCTTGCTTTTTGTGTGCCAGCAACATGCAGGTCTACTTCCATCAGCATGGACAGAGTAGTAGCTAAAGAATCCTTTTGCCCAGAGCATTTAAAAACATCTTACATTCCCCAGTTGTACAGCTTTAAAAGAAAGCAAATTGTTGCAGATTAAGCTAGCCCTTTGAGCACTGCCAAAAATAATCAAGGTAGGTGTATGATCATCGTAAAATGGGAAATAATTTGATAGATATGTTAGGCGCAGAAAACCCATTAGAAATAATTCAGGCTGACTGGGATGAGGAAGAGGAGGCTATCCTCCTGAAGTACTCCAAGTCTGGAGGACTCCTGATCAGTGAAGGTGAAAATTAAGAGAACAAGTGTCACACTAAGGAACGTTGTTGACAAATGGAAGAAATCCTTTATTAAGGAAGGAAGGCCTGGTTATCTGAGTTGCAGCTCCGGAAAGCCAATCAGAGCTTTGGAAAGAACATTTTCTCATGGAACATCGAAGCAGCAGAAATAGAATTTCACACGTATCTCCTAGGAGACGCTTTTCTCTGACAGCAAAGTTAGGTCTTGACCAGTATACAGGCAATTACAGTGCATCTAGTCTCAGTGCACACTAACAGAGATCTTATTGTCACAGAAGGAATACCATAAATACTGTAACCAAACAGAGCTCTGTTAAAACAAAGAAATAAACAGTAAAGCTGTGTCAGGTAGGTTAGAACCAATATTAAGAGTAGTTTGCAATTTGAAACCTTTTGAAAAAAATATATGTTGAAATACACCGAGAAGAAATTGTAAACCGAGTTGTCCATGCAGAGGCAGCTCTTGAATCGGTTCTACAAAACTAACCACATTGCCCTGTATAGATTGTACTGTTGCATATTTGCTTGGGATTTCTTGAATTTAGATAACCTTTGCCACACAGGTGATTGTTACTGGTTTTTTCTAGTTTAAAAAAAAAACTAGTTGAAGGGCTTGATTTTATAGCCTGTATAGATTACGTCTGAAAACAAATGCAAATCCATTCCAACCTTTAAGCTCAGTTTTAAAACGATGCTTGAGAAATTGGGGAAACTAGAATAGCTAGTTAAAAGTGTGACTATAATACAAATATAGTCTAATATAAATTCAAGCTCTCCATCAATATCAAAGAAATCTGTTTGATAAAATACGGACGTGTTATGCATCTCTGGGACTACTTCAGATCTTAGCAGAGACAGTATGTAACTGCAATGCATTTAACCACAGTACACTATTACCTTGCTTTTAATGAAAACTGCAATCCAGGCCTTGCTTCCCTTATATTCAATTCCAAGAATCTCCTACAATAAAAAGCTTTAAAAGGACTAAAAATACTGATTGCAATAAATATTTGCATGGCCTCCATCAGCAGATGGAGCGTGCTGATGAGGGGAGGGTTTCTGAGAGGCACAGCTGATTGTTTTTATGTCTACACATATGTCCAAAGATCTCTATTAACTGTGTGTAGAAACATCTGAGGATGAGCTGCTGTTGCTGTTGGTCGTCTGCGCCCTCTTTATATACAAATTCAAGAGCTTCATCTAAAAAAAGGACAAAGAAGAGAACATTCACAATTTTTTAGTTATTTCATTTCATTTCATAGCCATTGTTATTTACTTTTTTACTATTTGTATACTGCCACAATCGAGGGAGCACTCACTGAAGTAGCTCTCTCTCCAAAAAGGGAAACTGTGCATTGTTCATGCATGTAGAACAGTATGAGTATTATTCGGGTGGATGGTATTCCACACTTCATAAAAATTGTAAAATTATTTTGCAATATTTTTATTGTATATATATTTTTTGCCTCTACTAATAAGAAATCCGTATGTTAGCTTCTGCTGTTCATTTCTGAAGTTCAAAAACGGAAAGCTTGCCAGGCTGATCAAATCCAGATGCCTTTCATTAGTTTTTGTTTATGATACTCCTCATACTAAGAAAAGTGTAACTGATACTGCACTTTACTGCATACTAAGAAAAGTGTAACTGATCCATCAGATTCTCATTAGAATTGTGTTCTCAGATTTCAGCACATCTATCCTAAGTGAGGTGTTTTTACAGAATGAACGTCGTAAGTAGATTCAGGATCAGGATCACATAATCAAATACATAAGGAAGGGGGTACTTTCCTTCAAACTTTGGCACTCATAACATGATGAGTTTTAATTTAGTTTTTCATTACTTTGGGGATCAGCAGACTTAATGCTTATGAGCATCACTGCAGCCAGCTCCTTATTTACTTGCTAACATCTATGGAAACAAGGAGGCTGTTGGCATTCTGAGAAGATACATTTTTCAAGGTGCCTAATGCCCATGCTGATTCTCAATTCTCCTTTTCACATCTCCTGGCATACCGGGTACTATTTTTGAATGTCCTGGGCACTGCAAAGGAATTTGGTCTCTTGCTATGGCTGGCATTATTTTATAGGAATGTAAGAATGGGTAGTCTTCAAAGTTTGAAAGAAACCTTTGAGCTCTGTCTTCTTCTGCCATCAATAGAATCTTGTCAGTGCCCAAATTTCAAAATAGGTTTCACAAATTGTTTAAAACCACTTAAAGGTTATTTGCACACCACTGATCCTACATTCTTAATTTGTTCAGCTCTACATCTTTTCAGCTTTAATGTTATTTTCAGCTGTTCTTATCACTGGATTCAAAATGAGTTTTTGCAGTAAGAAAAAAAAAGCAGGCATTTTAAAAGAATGTATATTGCATTAGAGAGTACTAATATATGCAGAAAACAGTCTTCTAATTTTAATTAAATGTGTGGAACAAGTAATGAAGAAACTTTGATTTCCTGTATATTTTATCTGGGATAAAATATTATTCTAATCCTTCTGCTTGGGTAATATATCAGTGTAGGCTCATTTAAACAGCTGCTATTTGGCTTCTTTAAAATCCTGACAAGTGCTTGATTATATTGGAAAACACAGGATGAAAACAGATAGATACTCTTAATTACCTATTAACAACCTTCTAAATTTTTTTTGAAAGAACACAAAAGGAACTCAATTGATAAAAAACAGCAAAATGACAAAAATCTGGATAAAAGTTGTTTTGTTCCATAATTATTTGGATACTCTCTGATCTTTTATTTTTTGCAGACATTTCATTACCAAACTAGTAACATCTTCAGAGCATTTCAGTTTATAAATCCAAATATGATCAATACATTTTTTTAAAAAAATATCAAAATAAATTTAGATAATATGTAAGAAATTTGGAACTAGAATATCCTACATTAAATAAGTCAATGGTTTCAGGTTTTAAGAAGTGCCAAGTATACTTCTTATGATTTAAAAATGAGTTAAATAAACTTTTTTTCCCATTTTGTTCCCCGATTGTTTTTTTGCTAATTTGGGTAAGTCACAGTACTCTATGTGTAAATTTGTCAAAAGTGTGACAAACTGAAGTCACTTGTTTAGCTGATTCAAAGATGTATCTGTAAAGGAGATAAAATCAGTGACTGAGATATGCATTTCTTTCATGTCATTTTGGAGGGGAACTTCAGTTATCAATTTCAAGGCTTGCCCCCTTCATTCTATGAATACAGTTCGAAGCAGTGGTGCACATACCTTGCTCCCAGTCAATTGTGCAAGATGAGGCTTCAGTTCTTCGCCAATCACTGAATAAATGGCCACGAGGCAAAACACACTGGCTTTACGAACACTGCTTTCGGTGTTGTCATAACCCTAGATGCAAGACATCAACTCTATGAGAATCAAAAACACTTTTCTTTCAGTTTTAGAAACTCAAAGGATGAATGAGATGGATACATGGCATTTCCCCACCACCACCACTACAAAAGGAGACATATTAAATATAACCCTCCTCAAAACTGCTGTACCACTGTCCATATCTGTCTGTGCTTTTTAAAAGAAAGTATAGAGTATTTATTGCATCACTGCAGACTCTACTGCAGTTTAAAAGTAAAAGTGACAAGAGGTTTACTGATACATACATATGTAATACATCAAATACACACATATATGGTTGGGTAACTTGGTTTGTTTCTTTGATTAGTATTGTTTGGTACATAACGATATAGATATATTATTATTATTCTGTATAGAATATGGGGTTGCCTACTATTTTAATCATGTTTACATATTTTAAGTACGGAAGCCACTCAGGGTTGGTAGTGACTGGAGTGATATATGAACCCAGTTAACTAAATACAGCTAGTCCTCCACTTAAAAACAATTCATTTAGTCACTGTTCGAAGTTACAACATCACTGACACAAGTGACTTAAAAACATTTTTCACACTATCATTGCAGCTTCCCCATGGTCATGTATTCAAAATTTGGATGCTTGGCAACTGACTCATATTTATGATGGTTCAATTTTTTTAGTTGTAGCCTATTAGTTTCCAGCAGACAAACAGAAAGTCATTCAGCTTTATAATGCAGCATTGTGGCTAATTAATTCCAGGAAAACCAAATCAACCTTATGTTGTAAAGAATGCCTATACTTACAGTTTTCAAAACTCAAATGCTAACTGTGATTCTAAGTAATTTTGCTGTAATAATGTGTTCTTTAAAGTACAATATTAATAGTAGAATGGCCTGCCAAGGGACAGAAAAATGGAGAGTAAAGCAGTACTAGGACCAAATATTAAGTGCGATTCTTAAGTTCAGTAACATTTCAGCCCTGTTCAAATAGATACTGTTCCCGTACTTTTTCTATGGGTTTTTCATTCTGTTTCTCCAAAACAAACCCAAAACCTGTGGTTATTAAATATATTGAGCTCCCGTTGATTAAGTTTGATTACTTGTCTTTTAGCTTTCGGATTTTCATCTTCCTCCCTACCCTAGTTTTCTCAGCGGATCTATTTGAATATTATTCTTTTTGTATTTACCAGCTCAGATCACAATTAGGAATGATCAAAATATAATGAAGTTGTACATGCCTGTCATTAGATTTATGTCTGAAAGAAACTAATGATTCAAAGTAATTCATTGGTTCAGTCCAAAACGCAGACCTAATTCAGCACTATTTGGGAAAGAAGTTTATCTCGAATCTTATTTGTAATTATTAAATGATCCATTGCTATCGATAGTCAAATGCTTCCAATTTATCATAGGTTATTAGCCTGCTTTAATTTTATAATAAAATGTAGGAACTGTGGTATGGGAGGAGAAGAAATCACAGCATGTAGGTCTATTGCTTGCTATTTGGACAGACTGCTCTATCAAATAAAATACAGCACACAAACACACACACGTAAGTATACTGTCCCATTGTTTGGTTTTATGCAGCCCTCTAGTCTAATTTTATACGACTTTCACAATGAATCAGTTCAGATCCCTGGTAAAGTTATCTATCTTCCTTTGACAATCTGTGTGAAAAGAATATTTGAAATAAATAGAATATGGTAACCTCTTTTTTTTTTTTTTTAACCAATTGCATGCAGTTTGGTTCATGACAGATTTTATGTGGTAAATATGACAGAAAGTAAGTTGTCTACAACTGATTTAAGTTATGAGAAAGGCTATATTCCTTAAGTTGAAATAGAGCTTCATGAAAAGGCATCTGGGTTGTACATAGCCCTTAAATAATAATTGTAAAAATATTTTATTAAATCACTCTTTGAAAAGATAACAATAAAACAGAAAGAGGCATGCTGAGCTTATGGTTTGCTTATGCCTTGGGCTCAGAGTGACCTCTGTTGGGAGAAGGATTTTCAGCCCATACATTTAGTTTCCCCCCCACTCTTATCTGATACTAGGACAGCCCTTGCTGGGGAACAGGATTCATAAGGCAAGATCAGATTAGGTTTCCTTTTTGCAAATGAAGCAGGAGGTTAAATACTGTAGCCATGTTTTACATTTCTAGACATCTGAATGCATATTATCCTATTCCAGTCTGACAAGATGACTTGCTGCCCTAACTTACACAACTCCATGTTTCTTACCTAGTTTTTATGGTTTCTATTAATTCCATGAACTATGACAAACCAACTGAAAAAGGAGAGGGGGAAAAATCACGCTGGTCACATAGCTGAAGTGTAACCCATTCATCATCCTTGTGGCCTTGGTTTGACTTTAGTCTCTGCTAAGGGACTTAGTAAAAAGCAACTTTTTTTTTAAAGTTCAGGTGCTGCTGCTCCACCCTCCCCTCCCCTAAGCTGATTTACCCAGATGGAATGCTTTATTTCCTGCTTTATTTTGTTGTTTGACAAAATTGCATTTCAACAATATTCAATTTTCAGTGTCCTTAGAATTAAATACTGTCACCCAAAATAACCAGGCAGTATACGTTGTCAGTTAGTATCCAAGAGAAAATAAAATAATAAAATAAAATAAAATAAAATAAAGAAAAGTTCAGCATTATGTGAGACCTTACAAAGCAGAGGTGGGTTCCTCCCGGTTTGCCTGAACCGGTAGCGACCTGCTGGTGATGTCACAATGATGTCATGGAACCAGTTCGGTCAGGTGCCGGTCCATGGGCGCCACCATCTTTGGGGGGCAGGTTGGATTTTTATTTATTTATTTATTTATTGTTTGGATTTCCCCCCCATTTTTCTTCTTTTGCACATGCGCAGAACCTGAGTTTCCGGCACTGTGTATGCGGTTGCCATCTTGTTTTCAGATTTTTTTTTTAATTGGATTTTTTTGCCTCTATGCATACATAAGACACACAGATTTGCTAAAAGCTCATTCATTTTATTCTCTTGCCACTAATGTTTAGTAATATATATTAAAACATACATGTAGTTGTGAGGAAGTGAACCGGCAGTGAGGTAAGTTAGAATCCACCCCTGTTACAAAGGATATTCTCTCATAGGGCATACAGGAAGGATTTCATTTCTTTCTAAAGTAATTACATGTTCCTCAACAAAACCAGAAGGATCAGTAAGGTAACTTGTACAGTATTTTGTTAGCCACCCTTCTAAATGGATAAAATTAATATGTACCACTGTGTGTGTGTGTGTGTGTGTGTGTGTGTGTGTGTGTGTGTGTATGTATGTATATACCATCACTGGCAGTTAAAAAGAAGAAAAAATCAAGTCATACCACCACTAGCAGTTAAAAGGAAAAAACCCCCACCATTTGCAGTCTAACTTTACTGCTAGAAGCACGAAGCCTTAGACAGCCTGATGATGGCGAATGTGATTTCG
>JANHGD010002126.1:65972-84696 GCA_027560375.1 Imantodes cenchoa
CCCCCCCCCAGCTAGGGCCAGCTTGACACCACTTATTGTGGATGGCCGACTGCCTTGGCATGGCCAGCTTGACACCACTCCCCAAACTGCTGGCATGTTTCCTCTTTGCACTGGGTAGACCGGGCCAAAGCCACACTGGCCCGATGTTTCCTCTTTGCATTGGATAGACCAGGTTGAAGCCACGTGGGCTGGCCCCTTACATTTTCCAGGATGGCCCCGTGGGCCTGATTCCACCACATGGCAGACCAGATGCAGCCCGCGAGCCTTGTGTTTGACACCCCTGTTCTAGAGGGTTGTTGACTTACTCTAAAAAGTTTCCAAGGTGATGTTCTTTTTGACATGCATGACAAAGATGGCACATCATGGCAAAGCTAGGAACTTCACAGACCACATTAATATGAATGTTGATGGCAAGAAAGCAAATCTGAAACTTGATACTGGTATTATTAACTTTTTGTCACAGAGGAACTAGGAAGTAAACTCAAAAACTGACTGGGTAACTGATTTTTCTACTTCTCACTGTGTATGGGTATGTATGATTGTGGAAGATTTGCTCTGATGCTTTGCTTCACAGAGATTTATTGCACATGTAATAAATGCTTTGCTTCACAGGTACATGCTTTGCTTCACAGAGATTTATTGCACAGTCTCAGCACTGTAAATAACCTCACAGTCACTCAGTGATCTACCTCAGAGTTGAGGCAGGTCAATTAGCAGAAACTACTGTTACCAAACAAAATAATGGCACAAGTACTTCACTGAATAGAATTGGAGCAGTGCAGTACTACATGGGTTTCATGAAAGTGCTTTGTAGGGTACTGTAATATCTGCATAGGGTTACTACCACCCCTTCCACAGAATTCTTACCTTGTTATATTTTAATAGGAAAAGTTTTTTTTGGTCTACAAAATGTTTTATTTATTTAAGCCATTAGTTCGGAATTTGTGGCCATCAAATCCTTTCCATCCCACTACTTCTCATCTGAAACCTTGCTCCCTACATGTTCTAGTCAAGTGTGTGGATGGGGAAGATACACAAAGATGCATATGAATGCATACGTGGATAGACATGAAAGAAATTTCCTTTTTCTGTGTGCTTGAAATGTCCCCTCTTGAAAGAATGATATGCATTTCTACTTTTATGAGAGCATCTCCAGGCACACTTGGAATACATGCAAAATTTTAGAGAATAAAGTAACATATTTCAATTGTGATTATGATAAAGGGAAGAGAAACAAAAACAAGATGTGCTTTGTCCAGGTTTTATTTTCAGCCAAAACATAATTTGGCTCCTGATTATTTTCCTGAACAAGGCTTTTGCTCACAAAAGTTATCCATCTCTAATTTCATTTCAGAGAATGAATCTTCCCTGAATTCCACTCAAATACTTCCACTAATTGAAAAATCTCACTTTGCATTCTTTAGCATACCCTACCACACTATGTGAAAATTTACCCAATGCTCCCCCCGAAAGGGGAAAAGAAATGACAAAAGATTACAGAGAGGGAAATCAATGCAAATTATTACACTAATGTAATTGAAATATTTGGTTGGAGCAAATGGCTTCTACCAAAGGAAGGAATGTTTTCATCCAGCAAAAGCACATTTTGAATACAGCTGAATGAATTTATCAATCTGCTGTAATCTTAATTTTTTAATGAATTTATAAATGTTCCACCAATCATTGCCTCCCATTGCTTTGACTCACCTTTCTTACATCTGAGCTCTTTGGTTCTGTTGTCCAGGTAATGATCCTAGAAACTGCAAGTTTAGCCTCGCTGGAGTTTACAAAATCTGTAGGATCCATTTGTCGAGCCAAGGATTCAATGTATTTTAATATTGCCACTTTTACCTGAAGTGAATAGAATATATTTTGTAAATAAAGATAACACATCAAATTCCACAGCTCAAAACCTTTTCTCAAGCCCAATCTTTTTATGAACCATTGCTTGCTGCAAAAGAGCCATCTCTAGATCTTCTGAAAACCCTTAAAATATAACCAAGGAAAAATGTATTTGCCCCAGTTATCTATATTTAAGCATTATGCTTGACTTTACTCTCAGACATAATCATTTCCCAACGGAAGTGCAAGCACCGTAACCTACCTTAAGGTTTGGTGTTTGGGTCTGATCTACGATAAACCTCATCAAAATATTAAACTGTTGGTCAAATGGAAAAGAATCTCTACAATGAAAAGGGAAGAGAGAGCATAAGAATAAGTTCCAAGATTTAAATATAACTACTGTTTTCCTCAGACAGAGAAAAATGAAATATATAACAGCTGCATGCCACAGTAAGAAATAAAAATAAACACACACACACCACATCTTCAGTCGACTTTCTGAATAATTATGTATCTTCTTAAGCCCCGAGGAGGACAGATAAAGGATCCAAGTCTTATTAAACTGAAGCAATCCAAGGGTAGGTAAGAGTGTTTTGAACCTGGTTTACTTCAAAGACTTTACTTTTATGTATTCTTAGTTAAGCCTAATTTTGATATGGGATTTAAATGAGGAAATAAATTCTTCCAGTTTCCCTCAGGACAGTTGTATCAGATGAAAGGCTCATGGTTGTGGCTTCACAGATTCAATTTATGAGACACTAAATAATAGCTATTCTATCTGGAGATGATGAACGTTGCAATCCATCGTATCTGCAAGGCACTAGGTTTGAGAAAGCTGGTTTTGCATTATGTAAAAAAACGTGTCAGCAACTTATCCCCAGTTACTTGGCAGATACACTACCTTGTTACATCCAGAGCTTTCTGCACTTTGGCTTGCACTGATCCTAGCAGGTCAGCACCCATCTTTTTCAGTAACTGTGTCAGAAGAACAAAGAGCCAGTCCTGCAAATCATCCTTGTGAATAATGATGAAGTCTACCAAGGTTTCAAGAAACATGCTGAAAACCTTTAAGTTAAAAGAGATAACAGAGGAAATAATGATTTACGACATTATTAACATCATGATTAACACAAAAATGATGAAAATCAAAGGCAAACAAAACCTGCATTAATAGGGATGATTTTGACATCCATGTTAATATTGTGAAGTACCATAGGTTACCAGGGTAACAGCCTATCCTCCATACTAACCTACCCAGGCTTCATGCCCTGGAGAGTCCAGAGTATGATACCATAGTCTTTCGAGACTGAAGGATGCCAATGCAAACTAGGATGTACTGGATGATTCATATTAAACAGATAAAAGAGGTGAGATTAAGTGGTGGGAGTGAGGAGGAAGGAAAATACACTTACTCTCTGTTGTGAATTCCACCGCAAACAGGCCATGCAACAAAACAAACCATTCATTAGTAAACTGATATAAAAAAATCAAAGCAAATTGCTTTAAGGCAGTTTCCCTTGCATTCAGATAAATTGCATTCACAGAAAGTTTAAGATAACTTTATGAAAGAATATTTTTATAATATGCAAGGTCAACTGTTAAGTTCTTGAGGCAATACATGTTTTTGAAATGATCTATTTTCTTACATTTCAAGGGAATATTCTGCTCTAGGTAATATTCTACTTGCATGACTTATTTATGGAATTTAAAAATATCTTAGTAATTCACCACAGTTAACTGCAAAGACTTAACAACTATTTAGCACAAAAACTGAAATATTATGATTATCATTTCAATTCAATCCAATCATTTATTTATAACCCAACTTCCAACATTTATGGATTGTTTGTAAAAGGTGCATATATTTTAAAATTTACCTTGCTGTGGGGGTCTGCAAACATACGTGTGAAGATTTCACATAATCTTTTCAACTCCACACGGCTAAACCCAAACAAACAAAAACCAAATTATTGTAGAAATTAGAAATGGGTAAAATGTAGCAAAAAAAATTTACATACAAAACCCATCATTTATTTCCAAAGCAGCAAATGAGTATAGACAAGGAAACTCCATTTTAATCTCAACAGATAAGGGGACTTCATATAAGGTCAAGAGACTATACTTTAGATTTCTAATTTGTGGTATAATATAAATCAGGCATGTCTAATCTGCAGCCCACATCTCACCCCCGATAGCTAGTGATTTCACAAGATCATAAACTTAACATTATTATGTGATTTACATACATTAACTATATTGTATATTTTATGTACCGGCCAAGACAATTCATCTTTACTCAATGCAGCCCAGGCAAGCCAAAAGGTTGGCTCCTCTATCTTTAAATGTTTTGCTGTCTTGCCAAAATGTACTTTAATTAATGTAAAGAACTGAACTGCCTTGCAGTATGTTCTCCTTATATATATATCTCCTTCTCTTTACTGAAGGTAAATCTTATGTTTAGTCTTTTTTCTAGAAACACACAGCTGAAGGATTGTCCCCTTGAAGTCTTAAACAGAGTTCTAGAGAACTAAAATGTTCTCCTACACATTTTTGGATAGTGCACTTTTGGTATCCAATTCACTCCCATGGCATATATTCAACTGTGTTTAATGGCAATACAAAAGAACAAATGGACACACAACAAGAAATTTCAGTTCTCTTGCACGCTCTGTCTTGGACTTCAAATATACTTGCCTGAGCCAAAGAAATTATAAGTGGTAGTTTCATTAGGAATAATAGAACTGGAATTCATTGAACATTTTACATCATTTCTCATAAATCTTCTCAAACTGTTTATCTTAAATGTCAGAGTATTTAATCAATAATTCAGCTTGTTCTAAACTGGGGGCCCACCAGGGAAGTTTGCAAAGCATCACATAATTCTCTATGCGTACTGTTTCATATGTATAATCTACATACTTATTGGGCTTTCCTTAACCCGTTTTCATTCAGATACCCTGACTCTAGATACACATTTTGCTCTCTTTATTTTTGATTACTGAGGGATGCTGGCAACATCTCCAAAGGGAGAATGCAAAACATTCAAAATATTTTTGCTTTCTCTGATCTTTATTTTTATTTACTTATTAGTTTTTTAATCCCACTTTTGAGTAACTCAAGGTCGGGAGTCTATCTAATACTCCTTCATCCTCCTATTTTTCCTGCAAGCAATAACCTTGTGAGGTGAGTTGGGCTGAACTCAGAGATGTGACTAGCCCAAAGTCAACCAGTCAGCTTTCATGCCTAAAGTGGGATAAGAACTCACAATCTCCTGGTTTTTAGGTCAGAACCTTACACCAAAACACTACACCAAAATAAATACCTTTAGTAGCACGATACCCGGGGGGGATTCCTGGCATCGCATCCTACCGGTACGATGCGTGCGCAGCCCGACGCTGCGGGCGGGGGCGTGCGTCCCCATGCGTGTGTTCCCGCACGCGTAGAAGCCAAAATCTCACACGGGGACGCTTGCCCGCACGAGATTTCGGCTCATATTTGCTTCTGTGCATGCACAGAATTCTGGGATGCTCCAACCGTTATAAATGTGAGTCAATTGTCAAGCATGTGAATGTAAATCATGTGACCATGGAGATGCAGCAATGGGCATGTGAAAAATGATCATAAATCCCTTTTATCAATGCCATTGTAACTTTGAACGGTCACTAAGTGAAACTGTTGTAGATCAAGGACTACTTGTATTTAATAAAGAAGATAGAATTATAGCATTAAAAACATGTTCTAAGTCACCACTCAATTTTTTTCAAAATCTTCTATTTTCTTGATTTATTCAAGATAAAAAGAAGATAAAAAGACTCCTAATTATATGAACAGCTTTGAATACCTACAGTATCTCTTATCACTAAATAGAAAATCTGTTCTGCAATGATATTACTTCCAATTGTTCATCATAATTATAAACTGAATTCAAAAATAACAATAATGGGTGACAGTAACAAAAAACACCGTCCCATCATTAAAATGCTGGTTATGTAAAATATACTTTACAACTAAGATTATGAAACAAAATATTGATAATTTAGAAAAAGCATAAACACTTCATAATTTACAGAACTCTTTTGAAGACTTAAAAAAGAACAGATACAAAATATACGAATAGCTATTAATGAAATATGCATTCACCTTAATGTCCTCTGGCTCTTCAATAGGTTTTGCAAGCCAATTAAGCCCTCTTTCCTTTCAGACCAGTTGGAACTAGCACAGTGGTTTAAGACCTCTGCTACATCTTCTGTCTGTCGCAGGTAGTGTGGGATGCCTCCATTGCGGGAACCATAGGACCGCTCTGAGCAAGCACTGGAGGCATCACTGTTTGCATCATCATCAGAATACATCCCATATGGTTCATACCTTCTTCTCACTGGTTTTTTCTGGTTGGAGGGGAGTGGAATAAATAGTGAATTTAGCAGGTTTGAATAATTCACTAAAGTACAGGTATTCATTGCTTAATAACTGTTCATTCAGTGACCAATTTGAATTATGATAGTGCTCAACACAGGGACTTACCCAAAGATGCAGCCATTGCCCCCACAATGAAAATTTAAGTGCTTGCCCATTCTGCCCACTTTAAGCAATAGCACTTAAGACTTATATACCACTTCACAGTGCTTTACACTCCTCTCTAAGCGGTTTACAGTGTCAGCATATAGCCCCCAACAATCTGGGTCCTCATTTTGCCAACCTCAGAAGGATGGAAGGCTGAGTCAACCTTGAGCTGGTGGGACTCAAACTGCTGGCAGCCAGCAGAAGTAGCATGCAGAGCTGCATTCTAATCACTGCGCCACCACAGCTCTTGGACTGACCACAGGGGTTCTTTATTTCAGCTGCCCATCAGGTCCATCAGTGTGCACAAATCTACTCCAGGCTTAGAAGCTGGGCCTGCTTGCCATCCTACTATGCCCAGGAAACCTCAATTTGTTACAGGGATAGCAGCAAATGTAAATTGTCCCACTCACCTTTGGGTTTTTTGCAGTTTTTGACAGGAATATCCAGTTGATGCAACATGCAGCCTTCCCAGAGAGATAGTCTCATGCTATTTTGCAAGCAGATGCCAAATTGCGTGATTTGAAGCAGCAGCCCTCTGAGCTAATGCAATAATGGCACTAGTTCTGGTGATCATTCAGAAAGCTAGGAAGAGCCTCTTTCTAGCTTTCTGAATGAAAGCTGTCCAAATAATCATGTTCACTAGCTTTCTAGCCTAGGGTAGAAAGAGAATGGAGCCAGCTCATGTGATTGTGTAGAAGACTAAAAAGACCTCTTTACAGCCTTTCCAATAAATGTGTTTGCTAGCACAATCATTGGAGGCTAGAATGAGACTCTTTTTAGCCTTTTGAATTATTGTGAGAGCTGGTGCTCACTTGTAGAATGGCACAAGGTGGCATCTGTAGAAAGGCGGCATGTCACATTAGGTGGATGCACCTATCAGTAGCTGCAGAAAACTACAAAGGCAAGTAGAGCAATTTATGTGAATTGTTGGGCCTTTCCTAGGTGTGCAGGCTGGGGAGCAGGCTTAGGCCTCCTGGGTATAGTTGGGCAGAGAGGAAGACTGGGCATTATGAGGTGTGGAGAAGGCCAAGGCATCCCAGCGTCCCTCAGGTTGTGTACACTAGTGGGTCCACTAGCTAGCTGAGGCTTCTGACCCAGGGCAAGTCTCTACGCATGAGCTCGGTCCCCAGGGCGTTCCCTAACCCAATTCAGCTACAATCATTCTGATCATGTTAAATTAGTGTTCATTCTGAACAAATCCAGGTGAGTGCCAGACAAAGATGCCCATGCCCTCAAGGCATGTTTTAAGTGATGGGGAACTATGCAAATTCTTCAAAAGTAGTACATTATAATATGAAAGAGCAGATTTAAAGCCCCTCTTTTCAAATCGGTAAAATAGCCATGCCCTTTTTCAGGTTTACACAACTGTTTGATAAGTAGCTCCCGGCTGTCTTAAATGTATAGTCACATTGCTTCATACTTGCTCCCACCTATTATGCAGCTCCTTTTTCTTGAAGGCTTTGCACGGTCCTAATGAGATCTTGAGTCTTATTGTTAAGTATTTTTCTGTGGCTACCAGAAAGAATATATTATTATATTCTTATATAATAATATATTAACAACCTAAGCCTATTTCTATATCTTTTCTATCCTCCTGTATATTTTCTGTATAATTTTCAGAAAGTCTGTATCAGGCATGTCCAACCTACGGCCCTGGGCAGCTAGTAATGCAGCTCCACAAGATAATAAAAATATTTTTTGAAAATAAAGGAAGCTTGTTATTTATATTTATGTATATCAACTAAATTATATATCATATATGTGGCCAAAGACAATTCCTTTTCACTCAATGCAGCCCAGGCAAGGCAAAAGATTGGACAACCAACATAATTACAGCCCTATATAATATTTGTAACAGGGGAAGCAAAAAAAATGGGAAGGAGGGAAGGAAAGAAAGAAAGAGGCAGGGAGGAAAAAATGTCAGGATGGCACTAGTACCTTGCTTCTGGAGTCTCCTAAGAGCTGTATTCAGGAAAATATTGAAGGGTGGGGAAAAAGCAGAGAATTATGTCAGAAGCTTCTGCAGGCATTTTTTTTTTTGCAACAAAAATACAAGCAAATGAGTCTTAGCAAATGAAAAATACAAATTCAGCCAGTTTCTTTTAAGAAATATAAAATGAGTTCAGACAGAGGCATCAAAGGGGTATTGGTCCTTACCTGATACGCCTCTTCTCATAGGGTGGAGTATGGGATGACACTGTCCATTCAGCCAATGATGACTGAGTCTGTCAAATTGTTGATCTCCGCTTCTGCCTCCATTGCCCCCTCTTTGGCAAAGACCAATAGACAGACTCAGCGTGTGTTCTCCCAAGGTCCACTCAAAAAATAAAAGATCACAATTTGATGTCCCAGAACGCAGACAAGACTGACTTTGGGTAGGATTGGATGTTGGCTCCACCCTACGAGTAGAACCGTATCAGGTAAGGACCAACGCCCCTTCTCCATAGTGGGTGGAGGAAACATCCAAGTATGGGACATACCAAAGCCGTCTGCCCATTGGGAAGGCTAAGTCTGGTTGGAGTTCACTGTCTGCGAGTACATCCTTTAAAGCACTCAACAACCAAAAGCCGTCTCCGCCAAAGCAAAAACATCAAGTTTGTAGTGGTGGATAAAAGGCATTGGTGAGGTTCAGGTGGCCGCCCTGCAGACCTCTTCGATGGACGCCTGCGTGGACCACGCAGCTGTCGTTGCCACACTGCGCGTAGAGTGCACTGTCATACAGCTCAGTCTGGGTAAAGACTGGAAATCATAAGCTTTTGCTATGGCACTAAGCAACCACTGTCCGATCGTGGAAGGGAAAACCTTCTGGCCCAAGGAATTGGGTTAGAAGGAGAGAACAAGGGACTTCGTCCTGCCGAACGTGAACACGCACTTAATGTACACCTTGAGGGTCAGAAGGACATCAAGGGTGTGCCACTGTCCCTCCAAGGTGTGGGAGAGATTAGGACAGAAATTTGGGAGGACAAGTTCCTGAGCCCTGTGAAAGAGGGAATTCACCTTGGGCACAAAGGTAGGGTCTAGACGGAGAACGACAGGATCAGCATAGAAAATGCAGAGGTCTTGTCTGACCAACAGGGCTGTGAGCTCAGAAATCCTCTTGGTGGAAGTGATCACCACCAGGAACGCCACCTTACAAGAATGGTGGCAAAAAGACAATGTTTGCAAGGGCTCGTAAGGGACTCCCATCACTGAGGGGAGTACCTTAGTAAGGTCCCAGATGGGGTACCTGTGAACCACAGGTGGGCAAAGATTGGTAGCCTCTCTCAAAAAACCTGTGGATCATGGGGTGCTGCGCTAGTGACCCCAGAGAGCCACAGCTCAACTCGGAAGGTAAGGCCGCCACCTGCCATTTGATTGTGTTGGGCAAAAGGCCCTTGTGCAGCCCCTGTTGCAAGAATTCCAGTAGCTTTGCCATAGTCAAGTCTACTGGAGAGCAGCCTTCCTTGGAACACCAGGAACAAAAGGCCTGCCAGGTGGCAGAGTAAATCCTCTCAGTGGAAGGCCTCCTGGAGGGTCCTGATGATGCAATCAGACATGGCCTGGCGCTTCAGAGGGCACTGCTCAAGCACCAGGCAGTCAGTTGGACCGACCGGGGATCCAGGTGGACCAACAACCCCTGACATAACAACTCTGTCTGTGGGATCTGTCAGGGCTGGCAAATGGACAGACATTTCAGGTCCGCAAATCATGCCCTCCTGGGCCAGTGAGTGGCCAGGAGCACCACTTCTGCCCTCTCCTCCAGGATCTTCCTGATAACTTTGGGGAGGAGAGGTAGTAGGGCCGGGCGGCCAGTCGCAACCAAGAGCATCAGCCCCCTATGTGCCCTGGGTCCTGTATCTGATATAAAATCTGGGCAACTGGGCGTTCTCTGGGGTGGCGAAGAGGTCTGTCACCGGTAGGCCGAATCGGCTCATTAAGGCCCTGAAGATGGAGACTCCACCTGATCGATCGTTGTCCGACTTAGCTAGTCTGCCGTTACATTGGACACCCCGGAGATGTGGTCCACCACCAGTGATTTTAGATTGCGCTCTGCCCAAAGACCCAAGGATTTGGCCTCTGCCATCAGTGGCCTGGACATGGTCCCCCCTTGCCAATTGATATGGGCTTTTGCAGCCACATTGCTTGTGAGGATAAGAACATGCTGCCCAGCAGTCAGATGTTGCAACTGCTGGAGCGCCAGATAGACGGCGTGTCGTTCCAGCCTGTTGATGTTGAACTTTGATTCTGTCGCAGTCCATCTGCCCTGAGCTACTGCTGACTGGGTACGAGCCCCCCAACCATACAGGCTGTGTCCGTCATGATGACAAGTCTGTATGGCTCTTGGAAGAAGCAGCCCTTCGCGACAGCAGGAGATATACATCACTGGAGCGATCGATGGACCTCCGAAGGCACCACCACCTTGGCTGGACAAAGACTGGATTAAGATACAATCCAGGTAACATTGGACACACACAGGTATGGCTCTGAGGTGAGCGGCCACTACAGCTAACACCTTGGTAAAGACCCTAGGCGCTGAGGAGAGGCCAAAAGGGAGGGCCCTATACTCATAATGAATACCTGCGTAGAAAAAAAGTAAACATTTGTTGTAGGAAGGCTGAATTGGTACGTGCAGGTAAGCCTCAGTGAAGTCAGTTGAGACGAGGCAGTCCCCCTTCTGAATGCCACCCAAGATGGTTT
Source organism: Imantodes cenchoa (assembly GCA_027560375.1). Taxonomy (NCBI): domain Eukaryota; kingdom Metazoa; phylum Chordata; class Lepidosauria; order Squamata; family Dipsadidae; genus Imantodes; species Imantodes cenchoa. The sequence goes on from JANHGD010002126.1 coordinate 77,052, forward strand.
GAAAGGTGTGCATCTTGAACCTTTTATAAATTATATACTTGTTTAGGCGTTTTAGATCAAGAATAGCTATCCACCCACCCAAGGATTTGGGGACTACAAACAAAATGGAGTAGAACTCCTGCCCTTGTTGGTTCTCTGGCACCTGCTGGATAGCTCGAATGTCCAACAGATGCTGGATGGCAGCCGCCATGAAGACCCGTCTTTCTGGATTGGACAACATAGGGCATCTTAAGAAAAACCTCGGGTGGGGTGGGGTGGAAAGGAATTCTAGGGAGAGACCAGATGAAATCGTCTCCCTGACGCACTCATCTGTAGTAATTTTCCCCCACCTGCTGATGAAAAGAGCCAGTTTACCACCAATGGCAGGATCGGGTGTGGGTTAACTTTGAGCGTTGGAAGGGGCGTCCCCCCCTCCACCTTGAAATGACCAACGGTATTGCCTGCCCTTGCCAGTTTTATCTTGGGGCTGTTGTTATCTTGGGGCTGGCAAATCCACGGTAGTTAGAGCCCTGGTTGGGGTCCCGAAATGGATGTCTCAAGTAGTTAGTAGAACGAAAGGATCCCTTATGGGTGAACATGGGCAGAATCTTACATTTATCCCGTGACTCTACGAGGATGGGATCCAGGGCCTCCCCAAATAACATCTGGCCCTTGTAAGGAGCAGATGCCAGGCGCCACTTATGGCGGGTGTCCGTGTGCCAGCCCTTCAATCACTGCATCTGCTTCGCTACCAGAGAAGATCATAGGGTCCTGGCAGCAAATCTGGCTAACTGTAACATAGTGTCAGTCGTAAACTGGGACACAGCAAGCAATTTATTCAGATCCTGGTAAGCCCTGAGGTCGGAGGTGGGAATCCGCTCCTGAACGTGTCTAAGCCACTTTAAGGAAGTACGGGAAATAAAGGAGACGGAAGTAGATGCCTGGATTGCCCAGGCAGTGGTCTGGTAAGCTTTCTCAAATGCCTGCTCTGTCCTCCTGTCCTCAGGCCACAATAACTCTTCAGGATCGCCTGGTATGTTTGCCGCGGAATATAAGGTCGAGACCGGAGCATCTACCACTGGAACCTGGAGATTCTGCTTAAGCTCTGTGGCTGTCTGCTGGCGACGGGCCGGGCCCTGAAGCCGGAAGTTGCCACTGCCTCAGGACTGCATCCACAAAGAGTGGAGGAGCTGGAAAAACTTCGACTTCAGCCGTGGTTTGCTCAAAGAGAGGGTCTATTGAACCCAGAGCTCTGATTGAGGTGCGTAGAGGGAGTTCCTAAATTGGCGGTGGCCTTTGCTTTGAACAGCAACGATTTGAAAAGTCCAGGATCAAAGAGCACGGATGAGGTGGGTGGGTCTTGGATGAGACCTTTGTCCTCCAAAAGATCCAGGTCTAGTTGATCATTAACCAGGGACCCTTGGGATTGGGACCCCACCGAACGATCAGGGGAATACCTGTCACAGTACCACTCATACTGAGCAGTTCTCGTGTGCCCAAGCAAGGGTGGGAGCCGACGGTCCAGCTGCCACAGGGTAAGAAGGGACTTGTCGGCCCAATTGCTTCATGCTTCGGTGGCCTGTTTAATGGCCTCATTTATCATGGACTGCATGTGAAGATTGGGGACTCTCGTAGGGGAAGTGGCAAGAAGCCTGGCAGCCATCAGGGTAAAGGTGGCAGAGGGCAAAGGCATGCCTGGATCTCTGCATGCCCCCTGGCAAGAATGGGACTCCACTTGGCCCCATGGGTGAGTGTCCGGAATGTTAAGGCCCAGACTGTTCAGAGACAGAGTTACAGGGCGGTCATGGAGGGCCAAGTTGGTCTGCACAGGGCCTTCAGCTAGCCAGCACTGCCTGTATGAGCAGGGGAGGCTGAGGCTTGAGTGCGGTTGGACCTGGCACAGATCTTCTCCAGGGCTTTGTCCCTGTGGGATTCGTCCCTTTGGGTAGCCCTAGGGGCCTTGGCCTATGAGTGGCATAGAGGGTGGAGTTAAGGCAAGGCAAGGCCTTGGGAGTGGCTCGATTCCCCCTCAGGCCCTGAGGTATTGTGGGTCTTCTTCTGTCTCTTGATGGATCGTGCCTTTGAAGGCTTAGCCTGGCTAATGTCGTCTGCCATATTGTGAGGCCAGATGATACTTGTAAAGGGCCGCCTTCACCTTCAATGTCCTATGGAAGACTCAAAATGGCCGCTGCCGCCCAAGTAGTCTTGCCCGCCAACAAAATGGCCGCCAGCACATGGAGATCCTTGTGGCAGTCCAAAATGTCTGACACCAGTCAAGATGGGGCTAATCGTGGCATCGCAAATGACTGGAACAGCCACGGACAAGAGGGACCCAATGAAGCTAGCTGGGATCTTCAATTTTTGTCCTGGAAGGATCCAAGCCAGCGAGGCGACAAAAGATAACGGGCAGAGCCAAAAGACTCTGTTTCACGGGCTGAGGCAGCTAGCCGCATGAGCGAAAGGCTGCTGCAGGCTCCTAAAGGTTGGAACTGCCTGCCCTTGCCAAAGCGGGAATGAGAGCACTAAGCTCTTCTGGCTGGAGGTCACTCAAGCGGCGAGTTCCTGTGACTCAGGGAAAGTTTATCTCGATGAAGCAGAGAGTGCGCTGGCAGTTAAAGTGCGAGCAGCTGTTAGGCACAATGCCTATTAACCACGCCAAAACTGCGCAGCCAAACCCGCAATGCCTGAGCAGCCAGTAATTACAAGGCTGCAGCAGAACTCCAAAGGCCAGTAGAGAAGGGGAAGCCCCCCCCCCGATAATTAGATGGCCCTTGGCTGGAGGCTCAGCAGCAGGGAACGGCTAGAGCCGCAGCTCTGAGCCGCTTTCGACCTCAGCGACTCCAAGCAATGCAAAAAAGTCAGTTGAGGGAAAACTCACAATTACTGAAACCTTGATTACGTAGATAAGTGGAGAAACTATCACAAGCTGGGAGATCGAAAAAACACATGTCCTGTCAGACTGAGGACTCAGTCAAAAAGAGGGGGCAATGGAGGCAGAGATCTACAATTTGACAGACTCAGTCCTCATTGGCTGAATGGACGGTGTCATCCCATACTTGGATGTTAACTCCACCCACTATGGAGAATTGTGCATTATTCTGTTCTTATCTTGCTACAGCCAGGGCAGGGACTTCCCAAAATATATGCACACAAGTAATATGCATTTAGAATTCTGGCTTTCCAAAGGCAACGCTAATATGCCAGAAATGGGCTAGATTTGGGGGGGGGGGAGAGAAGGCGGGGGGGAGTATGTAGTATTCCTGAGGGTAAAGTCCACAGTGGATAGGGTTAGGATAGATTAATACGCTGTATATCAGTAAAAGCTAGGATTCCCTATCCCACAAGTTTTATGTTTTTGTATGAAGCCTATTTTAGGGCTTGCTCCACACTTCCATGTTTCTGGCCTCAAATCATTGAGAAACTGTCTTGTTAGTTTCCAGCAATTGCAGTGCCAAAATTGATGACTTACTTTCTTAGCTATATTTTCTATCTGTTTCATGTCATGCTGATACTACTCTCAGGAAAAGAAAAAGAGATCTAACATAGTTATTATTTATCTACTAGATGCCATTTGAGGAGAGTTTATAGTAATAGATGCCAACTCCCAAGACTGGAAATATTTACTCTCACCTCCTGGAATTAAATTCCAAGAGCTGTTTTGTCAGTAAAAATGATCAAATACGCTATGAAGGTCAAGAGTTCAGTTCTTATAGCTTCCTCTCTTCTACTACTGAATAAATTCTCTTCATCTCAAAGTTTATCTGGTTTCCTTGTCAACAGGTCTTTCTCTGCAGTGATCTAGGAATAAAAGAACTCTTCATTGGACCAGGCTCACTTGATCTCTTTTTACAGGCACAACAATCAGCCTTGGCCAGGGCAGAGAATTTGATCTGAAGGGACTTGTTTTGCATCTTTTTTTAAAAATGGAAATAAAGCTGTTACTGTGAAGCAAAGCATCTTGAATTCAAAGATGGAGAACAAAGGAGAAAAGAGAGAAATATTCCTTTAAGGCTAATAGAATATTTATACAAGAAGTGAAGATAAATAGGCAAGAGAACAGCTGAAGAAAATTAAAGGACTGTTGATGGTGATCATCAACAACAAAGAGCAAAAGAAGCTAAGTTCTGAAAAGACAGAGATGAACAATTTTTTTTACATATCACATTTTAGAAACTTGTGAATTTTTAAGAGTGTTTCTAAAAAAAAAGTAACAAAACATCAAGTATATTCTTACATGAGTTTCTCAACCATAATTTGCCTCTTTGTAAGTGAAATTAACCAAATATGCTCATCACACTAATTAAAATTTGATTGGGGAGCTGGGGAGCCCTAGAAACAGAAGTGTGGCATTACAACTTTGATAGACTCAGTCCAATCAACTGAACAGATGAGATCAACCCATTCAGTACTACAAATTAAAATGATGATTATCATTTCAATCAAGGGTCCCCAATCCTGCTGCAACTCAACTTGCACAGGTCAAGCTGAACTTGCGCACTGGCCCAACGCTCGTACAAGTCAAGCTGAACTTGCGCACTGGCCCAACGCTCGTACAAGTCAAGTTGTACATGCATACGTGCATGTTGGCCTGCCGCTCACGTGATCCTGTTCCCCTCTCCCCTGCGCTGTCAGGCCGCCAATCCAAAAAGGTTGGGGCCACTGATTTAAATAGTTCTGATCAATAAAAGCTAGAACACAGGGGCAAAGGGTGCATTCTTTATCCCCTTTTGGAACCTCTTAAGAGTGGGATTACTGAAAACAGACAATTATGTTTTCTACAATTGTGAAATGGAAAACAGATAAACACTGTACTATAGTGAAATTCCTAAAATAGTCACAATTTTTGCTAAAGGAGGAGTTGTGTGCAATTGTAGGAATGCAACATTTCAGGACCAAAAGTTCAGTTCTCTATCCTCAGGTATTCGCTATCATTCAAAATTATATCAAAATTTGTTGTTGTTATTTAAATTATATCTTCAGAAGCAAAAGAAAAAGACTACTGGCCCATTGGATGATTTCATACATGGTTATCAATAGATAGAAAAGAGTCAGGGAAATTCTAGTTAACAGAAGCTAGAATTATAACCTTTCTTCTAAAATCACAGTGCTGAAAAGTATCTCAGGTAAAGGATTTTTTTTCTTTGAAATTTATGGTCAAAGGTAAGTCAGATGAAAGCCACATTTACCAATCCTGAGGTCAGAAGGCCTTCATTTCTTCCAGACCCTGTATCCAACTTATCCAAGCTCAAGTCACTTGAATCAGAGTATCAACAATTAGCTCCCCAATCTACCATCTCATTCCCAAAATTCCACATGTAAATTCTATGGCAGTTTTGATGAAAAACAACTGGAACTGGAGTTGTTTGGAATATTGCTTCACATGACTTATAAATGGGATCTTCATCACTATGTAATTTACGTAGCTACATTAATCATATATTCCTGGACCACCTTATCTTACATTTATTAAAATCCAAGGCATCATCCTATAATTAAGGTAATTTTATCCAGTAAACCTCATTTTATCAAATCAGAAACTAAGCATATATCAGCCAAGTGCTCCCATTTTCATGTTTGATTACTCTTTAATTCTTAGTTTGAAAATCCATTATATATTAGGTCTTTATGAATAGTGCTACTAGAAGAAAAATAATACAAGTCAGGGTTCAGTAGAAAAGCAAAGAGAAAGTTCAAAAGAATTTTTCTCCTGTTATAAAACAATGTCAAAAATATGTATGTAGCATGTGCTTCCTAGTAATTTGTAAAAATCCAGATTCATAGAGAATTTATAGATCATCCAGTGGATGAGAATGCAGGTGTCAACTGCATTGTGTTATACATATTTAGAGACAATACATGCTATTCATACATTATCTTGTAACTCATACTTCATAGTGCTAAAAGCCTCACAAATATTTTCTGCTACTCTGGATCTCCAGCATTTGGGAGTAACAGCAAAATGTGAAAAGTAGCTTTCAGTAAAGATGACTTTAACAACCTATTTCATAGAATTATTTGCAGTCACAGATGCAGTGATGCAATCTGTTATATTTATTTATAACATTATTTATATATATATATTTGCTTTTAATTAGACTCTTAATTTCAAGAGTACAAGAGAATTTGAAAATATTAAAGTACATAGATTTAATCAAGTTTAAGTCCAGGAACATTGTTTTAGTTCATCTTATCTATTTTTTTTTTACATAAGCCTTTGTTATCTTAAACTTTTTTATATTTAATAGAATTTCAGAACTGAAAAGGGATGGCTGGATAGCTGGAATAGTATTCCTTTTACTGCTACATAACTAAGAATCAGAAATGTGTGTTATTACTGCAAATCATCTAAAGACCAATCAACAGGTGCAGATCCATCAACCCATAATCTAATTATCATTAATTATTGTTAATGGTAATTAATAATTAAGTGGCCCTGATCAGAAACCTCTGGAATTAACAACAGAAGGCTTTTTTCAAGGTAATCCGTACAAACTTTCCATAAGGTAGGACAAGGCAATTTATTCTCAACAGACATTTCAACTATAAATTTTAAGTCTCCAAAATGGACAAATGAATAAAAATAAAGCAAATTTGTGGAACACGAAGCAAACATATTGCACACACTCACACCTCCAGTATAAGTATTATTCACAACTGATATTAGGAAACTCTTCAATTCACTTCATAAGATAACTATAGTGGCATTCATAAGCATTTGACACAGATGGTTTCACCATTATAATGCATTTACTTGAAAGATAATGAACAGCAACAGTTAAGGAAAAAAATATTAGGTTTAGACTTTGAAACTCATCTTCTACATTTCACTGCACTAATATCAACAATTTAACTCTTCACAATGCAATTGTACATTAAAAGCCCCTTTTCTCACATCTTCCCAAACCCTAAAGAAACATTAAGGCAGAGTCACATGTACCATACATAGGCTCATTTAATAGGAACACACATAAAATTAAGAAGAGGAAAATGTACGTACAGAAAGCAACTTCAAATAACTTTCTGGAGTTGGAAACATGTTGTGCTTTCCCTCTTACCAATGCATCTGCCACAGCAGTCTCCAGATCTGTGCTTGTACTCAGAACTCGCATTGCATTCATAGAGGCAGGCAACCTGCTTGGCTGGCCAAGCCCAAACCGTTCTGCACAAAAGACAAGAGTGAAAGTCATCATTACATAAGTTCACAGCCCTTTGGAATATTAATAAGGCCATTGGCTGCTTTAATTGTTATTGGGTTCAAGTTTTAGGATTTACTATGAGGCTATAACAGAAAGTCAAACAAATTATTTGTATATGGTTAAAAAGAGGGACAGGAGGGGGACTGCTTTTTAAACTCTTTTATAATAATGGTTAAATCTAACTACTTTTACATATTCTCAATTTTTCAAAGGAGGAACTGTAAGTACTATGGCGAAGTTGTTCTACTTAGTAAGAAACTTGTAGTAATATATTGTTAATTCCTTAACTTACTTCTAAGTCTTGCAATAGTATTTTTATGTTTATTCAAGTCTTATCTTATGCTTATTCAAGTCTTAATCTGAATAGTTCCAATTATTCTGATTGTTGTGTATTTGAATACTTACTGGTTAAAGTTTAGTGAAAACAGAACCAAGAATTAAAAATAAGGCTCAAGCAATTTGTACCACTG
>JANHGD010002126.1:166128-176593 GCA_027560375.1 Imantodes cenchoa
TGTTGGAGACCAAATGCCCTGAGCTACGGCCGACTGCGCATGGGCCCCCCAACCATACATGCTGGCATCCATGGTGAAGGTGACTCTGCAGGATTCCAGAAAGTCGCAACTCTTCATGATGGCTGGCGAGGTCCACCAGTGGAGAGAATGTCGGATGGCGGATGGTACCAGGACCCTGGATGCCGACGTGCTGCATTCCAACCTCTGAAAGGGCAAGAGAAACCATTGCAAATCTCTGGAGTGCAGGTGAGCCCAAGGTTGATATGGATGGTAGATATCATTTTACCCAGGAGTGTGGAAAGCAAATCCTTCGGGAATTGGGCAGCCTACAAATACAACAAACAAACAAACAAATAAATAAACAGCTTAAGGAGGACCCTGTTCTGCCCCAGAATCTGCTGAGAGTTCGGATATACTGTCATGTCGCTCCTAGGAAAGGAACACCATGCACTCCAGAGGATCAACAATGGCTCCCAAATGGCTCAGTCTAGTGGTGAGTGACAGATGACTCTTGTCCAAATTTACCAAGAACCCGTGGTGTCTCAGGGTGTCAATAGTTACTTGGACATCTTGCACCACCCGGTGCCTGGACGATGACTGAATGAGGATATTGTCCAAGTAACATTGGACACAGATAGGGATTGATCTCAAATGAGTGGCTAGCACCGCCAGCACCTTGGTGAAAACCCTCAGAGCTGAGGAGAGGCCAAATGGAAGGGCTCTATACTCATAATGGGAACCTGCATAACCGAATCATAAAATTTTTTGATGGGAAGGCCAAATTGAGATGTGCAGGTAGGCTTCGGTGAGATCGATCGAAGTAAGTAGGTCCCCCTTCCATATGCCAGTGTGTGCACTTTAAACCTCTTACGATTTAGACGCTTCTAATCGAGAATCACTCTCCACCCACCTGAGGATTTGGGGACCACAAACAGGATGGAATAGAACCCTGGCCCCTGCTGGTCCTCAGGCACCTGTTGAATGGCTTGAATGTCCAGCAGGTGCTGGATGGCAGCATCCATGAGCACCCGTTTGTATGGACTGGAAGACACACGGCATCAAATGAGAAACCTCGGGGAGGGGGAGGAGAGGAATTCCAGGGACAGCCCAGATGGCACAGTCTCCTTAACCCACTCATCAGAAATAATTTCTTCCCATCGAATGGCGAAAAGGGCCAGGCGACCTCCAATGGGAGGATCGAGCGAGGGATCACTTAGCTTGACAGAAGAGGTGACATCCTGCACCTCAAAAGGGCCGCCTGTATTGTCTGCCCTTACTAGTTCTGTCCTGACCCTGTCTCGACCCATACTGGCCCTGGAACCTCCTGGTCACTATGGAGGCCCCCATAGCTCTGGCTTCAAAACGGGCCAACTGAAGAGTAGCATCAGCCATGAATTGGACTGCAGCCAGCAGTTTATTGAGGTCCTGGTTGGCCCTCAGATCAGACATGGGAGGTGTTCCTGGAGTTGGCACAGCCATCACAATAAAATGCGGGAGAAGAAGGAGGCAATTGATGCTTGGACCGCCCAGGCAGCTGCCTGGTGAGCTCTTTGGAGCGCCTGCTCCGTCCTCCAGCCAGAACAGCTCGTCAGGTTCACGCAGCATGTGGTTCGAGGAACACAACGACGAGACGGGGGCGTCAACGGCAGGCAGATGGAGACGTTAACTCAGGTCAGGAGCCATGTTGAAATACCATTTGGCTAATTGATTGGGCAAGGGCCCCGATATGGGAGAATGCCATTGGCACAGGACAGCGTCCACGAAAAGTGGAGGGGCTGGTATCACCTCAGCTTCGGAGGTGGTCTCCTCAAACAATGGGTCCCTCGCGGAGTCCCCGAGGAAGAAGATCCAAAATTGGCAGCGTTCTTCGCTTTAAACAAAAATGACTTGAAAAGGCCAGGATGGAATAGGCCAAAAGAGGCCGGAGGATCCAGGGCGAGGCCCTCGTCATTGGAGAGGTCCAGGACTATTTGGCCCTCCTCCAGATCAGAGTGAGACCCCAGTGATTGTTCTGAGAAATAGTGGTCATAAGATCATTCTCTGCAGTCATCGTACCCCAAGGCAGAGGTGCAGGCAGATGAATCAGTGGTCTGGTACCAGGGACCATTGGCCTGTCTCTCTGTTTAAGATCCGCCTCAATACCTTGCTTTATTGTGGCCGCTATCAGCACCTGCAGTAGGGTCAAGCGATGCTATAAGCGCTGGGGCTCAAAGCCCGGCAGCCGTCAGAGTAAAAATCGCATTAGCCTGAGAAGCCGAAGCCCCCGAGATGTCGCGACAGGGAAGAGCCTCCCAGACGTTATTGCTCGCGATGGTTAAATCCAGATTGTCCAATGACATGGTCTTCGAGGGAATTCGAGGTCTTCGAGACATGGTGAAGGGAGGCCACCTCAGGTGCTTGGCCAATGTCCTGATCACTCCTAACCGCAGGGGCATGGCCACCTGGTCGAGCATGATGAGGTTCCTGGTTTTTGCGGCTGGATTTAGCATAAATCTTGTCCAGTGCCTTAGCCCTGCGATTTTCATCCCTCTGGGTGGCCCTGGAGACCTTGGGAGGATCAAGAGACATAGAAGAATGCTGGTGAGCCCCCACTCTATGAGGACGAGCTCGCTGCATCCAGGGAGGTTTCCTGGACCAAGGCCGTAGGCAGGTTCTGCCGGCTCTTGGTAGAGCAGCTTTTGTGCTTGCTCTTGCCAGCCTCCACCATTCCTAGGCCACAGGGAAAAAATGGCAGAATAAAAGTCAAGAACTGCTCAGGCTGTTGGAAATGGGCACAGTCTCACAAATGGCTGCTACTACTCTAAATGGGCCTGGATGGGACTAAAATGGCCACTGCCTCATTCAAAATGCTGCCAGAGCAAGCAGACTATGTTGTGTTAAAATGGCTGCCGGATAATCAAGATCACCACCGCCCTGCAGAATGGCCTCGCCTCACAATGTGACTGAAAATGGTGCCAGTTTTTAGTTTGTTTGCGCCCGTTACTTGTCCGCAAAAGTTTGCCTTGCTTGCATACTTCCACTTGTCCTCAAATCTATCCTTCAGTGGCTCCCTGTTCTCTCCCTACCCTCACAATCTGCTCCTCATCTGTCACACCAAGATGCAGCACTGGGCGACTTCTGTGGTCAACTAAATCATGAGATGTAAGGCTTCCGTAAGAGTGTGACTTGAGAGGACCAGGGAACCTGGATCTGGCCACATGAAGAGGCAGCAGGCAATGGAATCCGATCTATTCATCTGGAGAACAGATACAGCCCTCAGTTGATAATGCAGGCAAGGTTTACCCCCCTTGCTATGACTCCATTAAATGTCAAGAAAACTGTACAGCAAAAGCAAATCACTTCCTTAAAAGGGCCCCAAATCGCTCCATTATTAGCATCAGAAATAATATAATCAAATATATTGGCCAATTGGGAATAGACCCATCTCATCCTCAAGGTTGATTATTAAGCTGTCTTCCTCTGTTCTAATTCTGTTGTCTGCAAGTAGCATGTTCCATCAAACAATCTATATCTTTTCATCTTGAAAGACTGAGGTGCAATGGCTGCAAATATTCTCAAAGCATTACTGCCATTCTACCAAGCAGAAATAAATACCTCCTTATTGATTTCTTTTTTAAAAAAGGAAGCATCTCTTTAAAAAAAAAAAGCATCTCCTACAATCACTATTTGTGAATTGATCTCCAACTTGTTTCTTCCTTGAATCTTGTCCAGATTTTTAAAAAAGAATTCATGGGAAATTGAATGAGGAAGTATAAGGAAAGAAGAAGGAACACTGCTTGTTCTACCCAGATCTGAAGAGATGGCAAATTTGGCTGTTCATTGGGTGCTCCAAGTTATTAGAAAAAGTAACAGTGACAAAAGCATTTCAAAAGTATATTAATTTAGGTTCCCTACCAAAGCATCAGAATAAGAAATGGAAGGAAAAACTAACATGCACAGTATTAACTTCCACAATTTGCTTGTTTCCATGTCTTGCAATTTTCAAGCTTTTTTTAAAAACCAGTGTGTTTGTTGAGCGTTAAAGACATGGCTGGAATATTTGTGACTATGGAAAGAAGCTCCTGGTATCTTTCAGTCCCAGAACCAGGGGTGGGGCAAGGGAAATTGACCTCATTGAGAATCAGTCAACAAATAAGAAATTAAGGCCTTTTTAAAATACCCTTCCCTTCAAGCAGATATTGGAGACAGTGGGGAGAGAAGCTCATCTTTTGAGAATAGCAGTGATTTCCAAAATCTTTGGGAAAGAAGATTCGTTCTCACTTCACACCAATTATTTTCCCCAAACATCTCAGCAAGTCCTCAAGCTTAATCACTAGGCTCCAGAGGTGGATAATTTGCCCTTGAATGCTTTTTATCCATGCACGAAAGACCCTAGAACCTTGCGAGCTTTCTTGGATCAATATTTGAGTGAAAGAAACTTTAAATAGCCTGTGTCAAAGCTGCATCAATTTTAGAGGACTGTGCCTTGAGCTTGAGAGACAAACCACAACCCTGTACAAAAGTTTTCTTATAGTACACAAGAATTTCTAGGCCAAAAAAAAAAAACAAGAGTTCACTAGCAAGTTATATAACTTGACTTTCACTCCGGTTACTGAAGTTCTCTTTAAAACGTCCGAAGCCTCTCCGATTTGTGCATATTTTCCTATCTAGGATGTAAACTGCACATAAGCCGACAGTTCACTTATATTTTTTAATAAATAGGACAGTTATCAACTATGGGAAAGTATAAAAATGCAAAGAAATGAAGCAAAGCTTCTTTCAGTCCTCATTTTGGAGAGGTCTGATTTGTCTGAGGAATGCTTCACCGAATCAGCGCCTGTCTACTTAAGAAGGAACCAAGGGAGGTTTTACTTTTCCAATCTAATTACAACTATTTTTAACCTCCTTGGTCTTTTTACAGCAGAGTTGGAAGAAAAACTAATGTCCTTCCCTAAAGGCAAAACCCTGCATGCAAACTTTTTAACCTTTTTAATGGATCATAATTGGCGTAAATCACATATGTAAGTATGCATTTGACTGTAGACGAAGAGTGAATAAAGTGAGAGACACAGAAAATAAAACCCCGCTGGAATCAAGACTTGTGCAAAAATTTCAGAGTCAGTGTTCAAACTTGAGGAATGTATTTGGAAAACCATAGAAAAAAACTTCTATCCTGACGTTATCTTACGAGTATCAGGAGACAAGGTTCTAATGAAGTTTAATGATTCATGAGTGATTTCAAGGTCACTGTGCAGGTGAGCTATCAGAAAGCTAGACATGTGACATATTACATGCTGAATTAACAGAATCTCACTTTTTCTAATGGCAGTGACCCATGCTGTTCCTCTTGGCCTACAGGTTTTCAAATGGAGATAAAGTAACCCATCTGTATCACTTTACCATTGAAAAGATTTATGGAGCAGTGCCAGACAATATCACATAATCCCCTCCCACATATGCTACACTAGAAGAGTATCAATAAAATGCAAACTCTAATCAACGGATTATTTTCCTCAGCATCTCAACAGGGGTGAATTGAAATGCTCCCGGTTCGGCCATACCAGTAGCGATGGCTGCCAGTGGTTCACTGAACCGCCAGTGATAGCTGGATCGATCCAAAGCTCTGTTATCGACTAAACAGGCCTTCGGGAAAGCCTTGCTGGCAGAAGAAATGGGCCGAGAGGTACGAGGCCTGGTTGCAACTATCTGAAGGTAAGTAGTAGGGCAGTTCCACCACCCCCATCCCCACCCTAGCTTAATTTTTACTTGCGCACCCAGGAGTGGGCAGGGTCTTAATTAGGGGTTATTTTGGGGATAGGGCTTATATTGGGCACACATGTAAAAAATCAAGCTAGGACTTACTTTCTGAGGTCGTATTTTCGGGAAAACACGGTATTTTAAAGTCAGAAATTATCTGTAGAATTTATGTTATAAGCTAGGTAAGAAGTGACTTACACTAGAGCTAAAGGGTAATTTTTTTAATACAGTAAACAAATTGTGTTTTTTTTTAAATCTTATTTAAATGTCAAACTAAATTGAAATTCTATCCTGGCTTCTAACATTTAAGCTTCAATTTCCCCTTTTTTCTTTTGTTGTATCTAAGGAGACTGTAGCTCAGGGGTGAAATGCAACCAGTTCGGCCTTACCGGTAGCAGCGGCTGCTGTGGTTCGGAGAACTGGTAGCAGCGGCAGCGCAAGGCTCCGCACACTCACTCATCGCCATTTTCTTTTTTTAAACCCTCTGCGCATGCACAAAGCATTCTGCGCATATGCAGAGGGTGAAATAGCGCGTGCAACATTACTGGTTCGGAAGCATGCGCTCCCAAACCGGTAGGGAAGTAAGCATCTCCACTAGATAAAGGGGGAGGGGGGAGGGGGGCTCCTAATTATACAGATGAAAGGCAAGCAACCTGGGGCTTTACAGATGTTTTAGACAACTTCTATCAAGCTTAATCAGCATGGTCAGTGATCAGAGATGAAATGAATAGTAGTCCCAAACATCTGGACAGCATCAGGTTGTGTTTCTCTGCGACAGACAATATAAAATTATATAAGAATAATGATCTGCTTGGCATTAATTAGGGGAACAGCTTGCTTCCAGAAGCTGTGGATGGTGCTGCATTACTGGAGGTTTTTAAGAAGAGATTAGGCAGCCATTTTTCTGGAATGATATAGCATTTCCAGCTTGAGCAAGGGGTTGGACTAGAAGACCTCCAAGGTCCCTTCCAACTCTTATTCTGTATTCTGCATCAGGCAATTTCTTATGTCATTCAAATCAAAGAGATAGAACTTTCTATCTAGTTTCTTTAATGTTCCAACTTCTTTTTGTATTGGCACACACCTGTCAGTCAAATAAACTCTGTGCAGGATCTGATAAATCAAAATTAAAATCCAGAAATAATTATTTTGATAACCAACCTTACCAAGCCATTCACTGCAGTCTGGTTAAAAAAACAGAAAAGAGAAGATACCTTCCTCTCCGTTACCTAGAAGTTGCATTTGGCTTGTATTGTCAGCAGTGGAAAAACACCCTTATTCATCAGGCCTTGTGCTTAGTTCCCAAAATTGCTAGTTAATCTGAAGGAGCAAGGACATCTGTCCATCAGGACAAATACTGAGTTTTTTGTCATTTCATCAAATACATTTGTCACCTATTATTAAAAAAAAAGAATTTTCAAATTTATTCTGCACTATTCCAACATCTTGATGTAAACAAGTCCCCACCCACTTCCATGATTTGTTCTGGAAAATGCTAGAAAGAAAATGGCAAAGAGAACCCCAGAGAAGTTATGCAGCCATAATGCAGCCTGTGATCAAAGATTGAGGCTGATAACTAGAATTACACTTAATCACATGTTACTTCAACTCTAATCTGTTGACTTTAACAATTTTAAAGCTGGGAAATGCCATTAAAACATTGATTATTTTCTAACAATACTGTTTAATTTTTTTCAATTTTTTTCTGAATTTTATTTAATAAACACACAAATTACCTTTTAGAACAATCATCCCCATGAATACCAACCAGAGCTTGCAATTTCTCCGATGGCAATCATACTTGGCCTTCAATTACAAGCCAGTGAGTGCTCTTCCAAATGCTACGGAAGGAATCCAAGTCAGAAGTAAGTACCTTTTCATTTCAAACTGAAACTAAATATGATTCCTTTTTAATAATGAATTATTTTCCCTTTTGTCACGTTAAACAATGAGCATCATAACCATTTTAGGCTGGACCCAAGACGTTCAAGGCATTACCCCTGGGAGCTTTTCAAAGCTGCTTGATCTATCTTCCTAAGACAGGAACCAAGGGAGGTGTTATGCCACCAAATTTGAAGATTAGGAAGAGTCAGAGTAATGCTTTATTTTCAGCAAGAGAGGCTCGGGTTACTACGCTAATTCCCTTCAAGATGCAACATTTGGAAGCAATAAAAGATCTGATAAAAAACTTCCACACCTGCTCATCTACAGGCCCAGATGAACTGCATTACACCTCCCACCATCTGCCCTAAATCTGATGCGCATACACATAAACATAGACACACGCAATTAATCACAGGCCAGTTCCATAAAAATCACTCTTGTCGGCTTCTGAAGAAGAAATGGAAACCTTAAGATAGCTCTACAAAAACTGCCCATGGCAGAATAAAGAGCTAGTGAATGGAACAGCCTTTTCGGATTGCTCTCCAGACAAGGAAAATATTGGGATCATCCACAGGAACAAATAAAAATTGAAAAAAAAATCAGGTTCTATGTGAAGGGGTAAAAGTTAAAGATTGTTAAAAGCAAAAGGAAGGAATTTAAAGTTGGTTTATTTGGCCAAGGTTAAATTAAAGGTAAAGGTTCCCCTTGCACATACGTGCTAGACATTCCCGACCCTAGGGGGCGGTGCTCATCTCCATTTCTAAGCTGAAGAGCCAGCGCTGTCCGAAAGCGTCTCCGTGGTCATGTGGCTGGCATGACTAAACGCCTAGAATGGTGTTACCTTCCCCACCAAGATGGTCTCTATTTTTCTACTTGCATTTTTACGTGCTTTCGAACTGCTAGGTTGGCAGAAGCTGGGACAAGTAACAGGAGCTCACTCTGTTACGCAGTGCTAGGAATTCGAACTGCCGACCTCTCTGATTGACAAGCTCAGCGTCTTAGCCACTGAGCCACCGTGTCCCCTTTAAGGTTAAATTAGGTATGTTCTTATCTCTGGTAACCCTTAATGGGTTTTGGTTGATCAGGTTTGAACAGTGAAGAGCTTTAAAAAGCAATTTTATTTTAAAAAATTTAAAAGGATAAAATACAAAATAACAGAAAAAAGGGAAAGGGAATCTAAAGGGGGGAGAATCACAGAGTTAAAGAAAAATGTATGATAAAAATAAAAATTTCTGATTTTGCCTCAGTACAAATACAAATATATAATCAAGTAATCTCTTAAACATAATCATACCAACCATAACTCTAAATTTAACAATTCTAACCATAAAATGATTAAATTTAAAATACTTGTTTATAGGTAAGAGAAGGGATATAGGAAGAACATATCATTTACTGTATTTTTAGAGAAGGCTATAAGTTATTAAAAGTGTTTCTACATGATGTAAGGAGCTGTCATTTCTTTATATCTTTCTCTCCTTACTATATTCTTATTTTTGCAAAGGGTTTGGGAGGCCTGCAAAGTGCTCCTGGGGGCTGAGGAAGGCAAAAATATGACGCGTGGGGGATTTGGGAGGTGAAAAATAGGCTCTTTTTTTTGCAAAAATAGGGCATGCAGCGGGTTTGGGAGACCTGTAGAGTGACCCTGGGGGATGGGGGGGCAAAAATGGGTTAAAAACAGGGCAATTTTTCACAAAAAACGGCCGTGCAGAGGATTTGGGAGGCCTGTAGAATGATTCTGGAGGTTGGGAGGTGCAAAAATGAGTGGAGAAACAGGCCCGGGGTTTTTTTGCAAAAAAAGACAGGGCATGCAGCGGGTTTGGGAGGCCTGCAAAGTGATCCTGGGGGCAGGGGAGGGCAAAAACTTTTTTTTTAGTTTACCTCTTCAAAATCTTGGGATGTCTTATACTCCAGTGCGTCTTATAGTCCAAAAAATACGGTAATATGACTTAATATGAATATGTCTATTTTTGCAGTTATTGAAAAAGAAAGAAATTCTAGCTAAATTGTCTAATGGATAACCTTTATTCAGTCACTCACTCACTTGAACTATCTCATGAGTTTTCATGGGAATAAAAATAGGAAACGGGTGTAATTGTTAAGGTGTTATACTATGACTGGAAAATTAAGTTCAAGTTCCCAAGATTTTGGAGTTCACAGGGTAAACTTGGGCTAATCACTATCTTTCTCTAACCCTCATCTGGCAGGGTTGATGTTAAAAGAATAAAACAAACGAAAAGGACAATAGTCGATATATTCCACTTTGAGCTCCCAAAGAAAAGGGCAAAAGTAAATGTTGCTTAGAGGTTTTGGAGGGCATTCAGATAGAATTAATGATACTATGAATAAATGTTAATAAGGTATTAAGTCATTCCTAATGTATGTTTTTAAAAAAATATTAAAGGACTGTTTTCTCAAATAGGAAGAAAACAACACCCTAGAATGAAAATATTTTTTTCAAACAATTTTACAAAAAACCAGAAGTTTAAACTTGTATTTTGTTCTCTCTGTCCTACTTTAAACACTTGTTAAACAGTCAGATATTAAACCCTATTTAATCAAAGAAGCCATGTTTCTTTAAATTTCACATCATGCAGTCTTATGCAATGCTTATTATAACACAAATAATGAAATGTGTAATTTATTAAGATAGATTGGATGATTATACATGACAGTGTCTCATGTGCTTTGTAATTCTAACTTGCATCTTTAGTGATTCAGCCTTTGATCTTTTGTATTTATATCTTTCTATTTGTATATGTATGTATATGTACCCTGTTTCCCCCAAAATAAGACATCCCCTGATAATAAGCCCAATCGGGCTTTTGAGTGCATGGCAATAAGG
>JANHGD010002128.1:89844-101514 GCA_027560375.1 Imantodes cenchoa
ACCCCCAAAAACACTTTAGGGTAATGAAGATTTTAAAGTGTGAAGGAATCAGCAGTTATAAATATATCGTTAGATAAAATCTATCACAGTAGAAGGTCTCTGAATCTAAAAACATGATAAAGTTGATTGGAGCTATGATGGTAACAGCCTAAGGAGAAAGTTAATTTGAGTTTCTTAAAAACAGGGAATAAGTCTCGTATAAATTGATCAGGTATATCAAATTGATTGACCATATAAAATCCAGTCCAGGGGCCTCTCTCAGTCTCAATAGTAGTAGAAATGCTTGCCTCGTGAAGGTCGTCCTGGCAGCATTTAATGAAGTTGGCCTGCCCAGAGTTCGTCGAGTCCGATTCCCCCAATGGGGAATGGCCGCAACCACTGCGTGCGCAGAAGTCAAGGGAGAAAACCCAGCTACACTCACTGTCCACCTGGACCATAGACTCCCCAGAATCTGCATCACACAGGTTTGACTCAGTTGCAGCAGATGAAGAAAACTCCAACCCGTCCTTTTCGGCAACCAGGCCTCGCTTCCGGGCGGCTAGCCTCTGCATCCCGTAACAGGGAGCCAGCGCCTGATGACAATAAGCAAGGCAGCCTCCCGTCGGTGTCAGCTGTCGAAGGCCCCAAGTCGGGGGGGGGGGGTGCGAGCTGGCCGACTCACCCCGGAATCAGGTGGCAAGCGGCACCTCTCCTCTGATCTTTCGTTCCTCTGCTCTCCTTCCGCTCTCCCTCCATCCCTTAGAACAATAAGCAAGGCAGCCTCCCATCGATATCGGATGTCGAAGGCCCAAGTCAGGGTGTGTGTGCGAGCAGGCTGACTCACCCCGGAATCAGCTGGCAAGTGGCTTCTAACCTCTCCTCCGATCTTTCGTTCCTCTGCTCTCCTTCCGCTCCCCCTCTGTCCCTAGTACAATAAGCGGGGCAGCCTTCCGTCGGTATCAGCTGTCGAAGGCCCAAGTCAGGGGGCCCACTCCCACCCAGTCACATGACTGCCAAGCCACTCCCACCCAGTCACATGACTATCAAGTCACGGTCACAAAATTAAGCCAGGCCCACAGAACCAGTAGCAAAAAAATTTTGGGAACCCACCTCTGATCAGTTCCTCCCGGTTAGGACCAGTTATATAGAACTGGTGGTAACTTAGCGGCCTGGGTAGCCGAAACCGGCAGCGACCCAGGTCTTCCACACCCCCTATGGAGCCACCATCTTGTTTTTTGCTTTTTAAAAAAATAGTACTTTTTAAAATAGTATTGTGCATGCACAGAGGGTCATTTCCAGGAAGTGACACATGCAAAATGTACACTTCCATTGCGATGTGAACCAGTGCAGAAGGTAAATAGAACCCACTCCTGTATAAACTCCCCTAAGTATCATGTGGATCAATGATACTATGAATACCCAATGGTTGTAGAGGAAGAGACATTCACAGAACAATTGTAGAGATACTAACATCTGTGTGGTGGAAAGTTTTGAACCAGGAGGCCAGGTAATGATACCCAGTTTTTCCTTTACATTGCAGAAAGATACATCAGTCTTCTGTCAAGTATCCAGTTAAGATGTTTCTTCAAAAGCAATATACTGAATTCCAATATCATCTTATTGCTTTAGTTTTAAAATTATAATCTAAATAGCCAAATACATGATACATTTCAAACTAATTCTGATACATTATAATATGATCAAATATGCAATCTGTTGAAGGAAGATGTTTTCAAATGTATTGGAAATGACTCATTATTAAGCAACATAAGATGGCAATTTCAGTTTCTGGAATGAGTTGTGTAATAATAGTCTTGGATGGCTGTCTAGTGAAGGATGTTAACCAATCATCCATGTGGAAGTATGAATCAACATTTAGTCATTAGATTTTGTACAGGGACATTGAGGTCCATATTGTTGTTCTTATGTCACAAAATGATTTGTCTGTCCCTGAAGTTTATTTAATCTATTATGGAATGAGAAAATATTTAATTGTTCCCAAATTTAGGACATGGAAATCTTTCAGTGAAACATTAAATCAGTTTATAATTAACATGTTTAAATTTTATTCAGCCAGTTTCTTATTTTTGCTTTTCACCTAAAATGGGAATATTATCTCTTTTCTCTTAAATGAGAAATGTGTGGTAACAATTTTCTAATCAAATCACAGCCAACATAAAAATAATACATTATCTACAATCTTCCATAAAATGGATGGGAAGAGCAGTAGCTGTATACCAAGGGCCAATGGGAAATGAAATTATCTTCTACTTGCTGTGTCAGCAGTAGGATAGATATTTTATTATATCTTCAGATTGATACTGCAAGATGAAAGTGCCCATATAAAATCCTGATGTTGCTAGAATATTTGTATTTTGTTTTTTATTGTATTTTAAAACAATATTTTGTAACAATAAAAGCAAGAGTATGCTATCCTTTTTTCAATCTATGAATCAATAAAATTAATGCCAAATATACTTTGCTTTTTTCACGAGACAGTGAAGTGTTTACCATTGTGGTAGCACTGATTAATTACAACATAAATTTCTTATTTTAATTTCTTTCCTCTACTGTGCAGCATATGCTAGCTTTTGTGGCTAAGACTAGAAACTTTGATTTATATTCCAAAATTGTTTAATTTCTTGTTAGTCTTGTGCAATGATGATAAGAAACATTTCTGATGAACAAGCATTAAAATAAGATGGACTTGTAAAGGACCAACATGTTCTACTCACCTATCCCTGACCTGTCTTATCATTCAGCTCACTGGGCACACTATATTGTATTGTCTTGGGTGAATTATAAAACTTTCTATTGGTACACCTGAGAAACATTCATGTTTCGTCTGACATTACCCACAGTAAAGAACAATAAAACCTAACCTTAATCCTGTATGCAGAAAGAGGATCTCTACCAGTGGTTGATAACATATATAGGTACTTGGGTAGGGACTGCAGTTCAGTCTCTTGATTTTGATTTTCTGGAGAGCCATATGAGTGATGTGCCAATGCTGGAGGGTTAATATATTTTAGTCTGTTTTGGATGCATTTAAGGATGGCAGTAGGAATGGAAATCTTTGAGAAGGCATTCCCACCTTTAATTTCGAGTAGAAAAAAGTTATTGATATTTTCTGGTAAATTACAGTTAACTTTTCTTAAAAGCCCTTTTTTTAATGTTAATATCAATTTCACTATATAGCTATAGTGTATGAGGTGTATGGGGTGGTCCTGGTCAACCCTGGTCAACCACTAGGAGAAGGGAAACTCTGACTACAAACCTCCACTGCCTTGTGGCTATATGCATCATTGGAAAAGGCTTCAGGAGTAAACCTAGAGGCAAAATCCGGAGCCGGAGTCCCGGAAGCAGTTTGTAACTGTGTACAGCCATGTTCTGATAACTCCTGCGACGTAGCTGGAACCAATCATATTGGCTTTGCCATTCCATTGGATTATTTCAGAGACGTGGAGAGGGGGGATCTGCTGCTTGGGTAACAGTCTATGCTCCAAACTAACCTACCCAGGCCTCGTGCTCTGGAGAGTCCAGAGCATGATACCATAGTCTTTCGAGACCGAAGGATGTCAATGCAATGCATTTGCTGCAGGCTCTTCTACTATGCGTCCTGATGCTTTTTATATATTTTTATGCTCTTCCCATCTCTTGACTATTCATTTGCAATACTTGCCTGCAGTACAACAATCCCAGGTTTGCTGTGTCCTTAATCCTGAATGTCCCCTTTCCTTTGATCCTGTTATCTTTTTTTCATTGTGCCCATGCTTGTTCTTTCACACAGTACCTGTATGCATTTAATTCAAGAACTTCTCACATACATTTCCTCCATTGGGCCATGTAGCATGGATACTGCCTTTCTGTTGAGTACTATATACGAGCAACACTTTGCAGCATGGAATTAATGATAGATGATTTTATTTTAAATCCACTAAAAACAATATAATTAAATTACAGGTTTATGATTTAGGTCCCGATGGCCAAGGGATGGCGAGAGTTGCTTCCGTTTCTCAGAATGCTATTGTGTCTGCAGCTGGAAGGGTTGCCAGGTAAATTATGTGACCTAAGAAGATGTGCTTACGGAGCCAACTGTTTTATTTGAGATGGTTTTGTTTTCACAAAATGTTTCAGCTGCCCTTTTGAATTTTTTTTAGGACCATCGACCGTTCTGTGTTTAAACCAATTGTCCAGATTGCAGTGATTGAAAATTCTGAGTCTATAGATTGTCAGTTACTGGCAGTCAGTCATGCAGGTAGGAATTCAGTATCCTATCTTATTTGCCTAGCGTGTGATTGTGAAACATATAGCATTTGTAAGACTTTTACATCCTATTTGGGTTGGCTATTGTAATGGTTTGTGGGAAAGACCTTGGGGAAATGGCCAAGAAACCCTGCCTAGTGAACAGTCAGATAAGAAACACTGCAGCCTGTAGCTGGATAATGGGCAGGGCAAGGGGCTTTGAGGAGACCCTGCCTAGTTTCTTGGGCTCTAAAGGAAACAGCAGAAGAATTGTACTTTCAGACCTGCAAGATTTATGTCAGTCTTACTAGGTGGACCAGACAGGAAATAGGGTCAGATGAGCTAATTGTATTTTGCTGTAATGCTACATTAACACACTCTTGCACAGGGGAAAGTTAAATGCCAAGGCATCTAGAAGAAACATAGAGATACAGTGAATTAATTTTGAGAGGGGAGGGAAATATCTAGCAAGATGTGGAGGCAGGAAGCTCTGTTAAAGAAATGGTGCTTAAGCTAAACTGTGGCCATAAAGTAAAGTTCTACAGTGACTATTGGGTATTTCAGCAGAAATCACAAGAATGGTTCCAGCTGTTTAGAGGTGCTATGTTCCAACATCTGTTCACCATATGATTTGGGCCATTCTTGATACTACGAGATACCTCCCTTAGCCTTGCTCAGTAACATCATCCTACTTTCGAAAAATATCTAATACAACTTTGATCTTTCTTCATCTTTGTGTAATTGATTTCTTTCTTCACCCTACTACAATCCACATAACAACTGTGTACTTTGTATAGTTTAAAGAGTGAAAAATAATTACCTCATCTGTCACAACAGGATGTAGATGCACATTTCATTTCTGCAGTATTAATGTTAGGAAAGCCATTAATTAATGAAATCTCTGTGGCTTATGTATTTCTGTCAAACCTGTTAACATTACTAACTTACAATCACATCTTTTTTTTTCCTGCAGGTGTACGGATGTATTTTAGTGTATGTCCATTTAAGCATCCTTTTGCTCGCCCTTCAACTTTAACATTAATTCATATCCGCCTACCTCCAGGGTTTTCTGCAGCTTCTAATGTGGAAAAGCCGTCAAAGGTTCACCGAGCTTTATATAGTAAAGGTAAATCTTGCAGATGGCAAATGTTCATTTTTGTAAATCAAGTCAAGCAGGGGTGAATAACATTTGAAGGACTGGGACCTCAGTACAGCCTCCTGATCTTCTTAACAGCAAAGACACAATAAGAGTGTGCAAAAGATGCCATGCACAAACCATTCCAAGCATGGAAAACTAGTTTCTTGTGGTTCTTGTCCAGACTAAAATCTTTGCCCCAGATATGTGCCTGAGACAAAGGTTTTGGGCCAAAGCAAGAACACAAAAATCCTGGAATATTGATGGCGTGGTAGTAGAAAAACCAAAAGAAGTCACTGGAAGGCTGGAGAGGGAGGGCAGTGTAGGCTAGCTGCTTGGATATGATATTTTTGGGTTTCGGTGGGGATGGTGGAGTAGGCCTCCTCTTCCTACAAGAACTGTCCAAACTTTTTTTAGCCTAAATTCAGAACAATTCAAGTTTTTGTCTTGCTTCTTTGCTTGGCAGAAACAACCTTCTTTTGATCTGAAGCCGGAAAAAAATATGTTTCTCATTACACGAGCACCTATAAACAAAAAGCTTTCTGGGCACATCTTTGAAAGTTGTGGAGCTAACTTTTTACATTTCTTTTTAAATGTATGCCTGTTTAGTATTTAAGGAAGCAAATCGTGGAGGGAGAACAGACCATCTTTGGAGGCAAAATATTCCCACTTTCCCAAATTGACATTTAGCAGGAAAGTAGTTCGGTTATGTGAATTTAGGTTGCTTGGGAGTGGGATCAAGGATGAAAATAGTAGAGGTTTTCCATTTCAATTTTTGAAATGTTGGGGAGAAAACCCCATGAAAATCATAAAAATTTGTAGTGGGGGGCTGTGTACATGTCACAGGTTACCAACCCCTGTAAAGTAACTCTTTGGTCTTAGAAAGTGAAAAAATTAATTTCAGATTTAATTTCAGTATTTGAATCTACCAGATTCTGAGAAATTAAACAGATGAGATCACAATGAAAAATTCCAAAATCCTTATATACACATAAACGTCTATTAAACTGTTCCTTTTCAGTGCAAGCAGCATTATGGAAAGTATGGAAAAGAGTAATAGGCAGGAGAGAAGGGCTATAAAAAGAAATCTTACTAAATGTAAACCCATTCACATCTCCATACCTCCGTCTTCTTGGAAACATATTTCTACTTTATCCGTGTATCACTTCATGTATTCGTTTTTGTAAAAGAATGTAGTGTTGACCTTGAAGAATGAAGCTGTTAATGAGAAAATATTACACTATCCTGAGATGGACTTATTATAAGATGGAACACAAGGCAACTTGGACCATAGTTCAAGATTCTGTTTTTCAGGTTACTATAAGAGCATTCTTTAAATCCTTGCTGCCCTGCTTCTTGACCTGTCTTACTGTACCTCAAGAGGACTGGCATCAATCTTAAAAAGAATATAACCCTTTCAGCCTATTGAAAAAACAGCCTTTATTTGTTTACTTGGTCCCATAGTCATTTTTTTCCTCTTGATGACCAAATCATCTTCAGTTCCTTGTACTGGTAACTCACTTTTGCACCCAATCCAAAATTCCTATCCGAAGAACATTAAGCCTATTTGTTTACTACTAAGTGTATAAATTCTCAGAGTTTCCGGCACTCTTCGTCTTACAAGATGATAAATATAGCTGTGCACAGAAAAGTAACTGATAATGTTTAAGTGATGAATCTGCATTTAATTGTCATTCTGTGGTATAATCTGATACAGTACAGGCTCAGTGAAGAATGCAGCTTTTCTGTTTGTAAAGTAGAGGATCTTTGATATTTAGAAATCAGAAGTAGGAATTTTTATATTTAAAAAGTTGGAGATAATTTGGTATGGGATCTCATATTTAAATAAAACCAAAACTGGATAATTAACTTAGTAATTAGAGGGATATTAAACACTACCTTCGCATAGTAGTTTCCTCTTTTTCCAGTGTGTAAAACTAAATATTATTTTCCTGCCAGGTATTCTCCTAATGGCTGCTTCAGAAAATGAAGATAATGTTATCCTATGGTGTATTAATCACGATTCTTTCCCTTTCCAAAAACCAATGATGGAAACCCAGGTAATTTTTCATTGAAAGCAGCGTTTGTTAATAGATAATTTGCATTTTCTTTCATCTTGATTTTTCTTAATTTGGTTGTTCACTTTGCCTGCTGCTCAAATTCATTGCCATCTTTTTGACATTAACTTTCTATCAGTGCAGTAGCCACATCCCTGATTATGAATAGGTCTGCCCTTTGCTAATACTAGTGTGTTTGTCTGTGTGATTGTTGACGATTGCCGAATGAAAAGGTGTTCTGATTCAGCTCTGGTTTAAAAGGGGCTTCAAGAAGGTGAAGAAAAAGACATCTATGAAGAGCTATTGACCTGGATTCAGAGACCAGAATCGCTTTGTATAGTGAGATAGGTGACATATAGATGTAATAAATAAATAAATTCACCTTCAGTGGACCAGACAATTGAATTGTATGCCATGCTTTACATTTTGTTTCAGACAAAAACAGCTGTCGATGGGCATTCTTGGGCACTTGCTGCCATCGATGAACAAAACGTTCCTAAGATTGTAACACCATTGAACAAAGAATTAATTCCAATAACAGATTATCCTATGGTTGTGCAGCAACATATGTTACCACCAAAGAAATTTGTTCTGCTGTCAGCACAGGTAGGCAGTACTTACTGTTTCTGTGAGTAATCTAACCTTGTTTTGTGCACGTGTGTCTGTTACATATGCTATAAAATACTAAGAAATGAAACACTGGTCCTCCATAGAATCACTTTCAGAATCATTTAATCTCACTATTTAGAATGCACAGTTCCATAGCGATTATTGATCCAATATGGAGTTGTTTTGAGATTTTCGATTTAGCTTCACTGAAATGCAATGGGAAGAAATAATGTTATGTGCAGGACTCATCTACACTATCAGTTTTCTGCAGTGGTATCCCTACTGCTGTTTTGTATATACCATGTTTCCCCAAAAATAAGACCCTGTCTTCGCACCTGGGATATAGGAAGAAGCCCTGCGTGGAAACGCCGCTGCCGATGGGCAGGAAATCTCCCCCTCCCCCGCAGATCATCCGTGAATCAGCTGTTTCGTGAATGCTGCCTGGAGTGGCTCAGCTGATCCGATTAAGGGGCCGAGAAGCCCTGAGGTTACTGGGGAAGGGAAGGGCTGCATCCTGTGCTGGTCACGCCTACCCTTTCACTAGGGCTTATTTTCGGGGGAGGGCGTATATTTATGCCCACCCCAAAAAATCAGGCTCGGCCTTATTTTCGGGACATGTTGTATTTTCGGGGAAAGACGGTAATTTCTTAGCCTTTTGAAGGCTTTTTAGATCTCTTTCTTGAATGCTTTCTGCAATGGTTCAGAAGTATTTAGATTTAAGAAAATGTCCTGTCTTGAGCTTCACAAATTTCTCAAGAAATTTGGTCAGAGTTGCAAATTATCAGATCCTTCAATGTAATGGGTGTTGCTTGATAGTTAGCTGTTTAGGGTACAATAGGTGCAAAATAAAGATAATATGCTTATAGTCTCTGGTATAAACTGAATTTTTCAAAAAAAGAAAATGTTTACTTTTTAATAATTAAATTTGGGCTCTGTAACTCTCTACAAGTTCCTCAATTGCCTAGGATTGGAGAAAGAGTAAAGGTACATGCCTACAAATAAGGGATGGATGGGTGTGGTGTGGTGTCAGTAATTTAGCTTCAAAGTGTTAGGTATTACAGCTGTATGTTTTAGTATTAGGTTCAAGTTGACCTGTGTTGAATGTGGGAAGATGTTCTTGCTTCACTCATTATTCTCCAGTTTTGTAAAATGGAATTATGAGGTGCCTAAGTTTTCTGAAATTGAATAAGAACTGTAAAAATGTTATATAAATTTCCAACCATTTGCTACTTTTATTTTCCATTAGGGGAGTTTTATGTTTCATAAACTCAGACCAGTGGATCAGCTAAGACATCTCTTTGTGTGCAATGCAGGAGGGGATGGAGAAGATATTGAAAGATTTTTTAAACTTCATCCAGTAAGAATTCTTAACTTCCTTTCTTAGCTGATTCGCATATCATTGTTAATTGTTCACAAGAGCTTGTGTTCTGTCCTGGGTCTTAACATTGGCCATTCATCTGATATTTGCTACTGTAGCTGGTTTAGTAATCATAGTTGTGACTTTCAGTCCTAGATAGCTAACTTGGTACATGAAAACAGTTATTGTATCTTTATCTGCTAAAACAGTAAATGCCCAGTAGCTTTCACTTCTCCCTAAGCCATACTGCTGTCTTAGTGTATCTGATTTGCACGTACAGAAGCTATGAATTGTGATTTATAGACTACAATGGTTGGTTTATGCATTTACACATATCAAATAAGTGACTGAAGTCACCAAATAATGGGAAAAAATTACATTCTGTGAAGCAAGAGAGTGTTTTAGCAGAGCTCAGTTTCTTGCTACAATATACAGCCTGGGTTTGCTCTGAGAATATTGGAGTTTAGCCCACCACAATGTACAAGATTATAAATAGTGTTATGCTTTCCACAATATTTGTAATTTGCAAGCCCAGTTGAATATCACATTTGTTATTAAAGAAAATAATACTATTTTACCACAATAGTGGCCAGCTAAACATTTCTTACAAGATTGGAGATGAACATTAGTCTCCTTTGTAGACTTAATTTAGCTGGTCCAAGCGTGGCATTTAATTCTCCTCTATAGATTCATTTATTTTTATCCCAATATACCATAATTATAATAAAATATTTTAATAAATATGTTGCGTAGCTGGATAAACAACCAGGTAACTGGGTATTTATAAATGTTAGTAAGAATCCTATTGTTTATACCACTGATGAGAAAAGTTTCAGTTTGCACTCCGATGTCATTGAGTCCCACCGAAGTCATTTGGAATTCAAATGTATGGGTTATTTTTGTTAAAACTTGTATGCAGCCTGTCAATGACTGGGCGGCTTATAATAATCAAAGTAATTAAAATCAATGCAAGATAAAATGACGTGTGATGAACCCAAGGGCTGTTATTCTTCCTCACCAAAGGCTTGAGTGTAGGCTATTTCTTACTAACCAAAATGCCTCTTAATTCTTAACGTAATTATTATTTAAAGATAGACCTATCATTTAATCTTATTACTTACTGGTAATTTTTGCAGGTAGAACAAGCTTGTGCTACTTGCCTAATCCTTGCCTGCTCGTCTGCTGCTTGTGATAGAGAAATATCTGGCTGGGCTACTCGAGCATTTTTCAGGTAAAAATAGTTCATATTTGCAGTAGAACGAGAGATGATAGTTAATCTGTTGTATCACAACAAAATTGGATTACTTTGAATTCTAGCTGGAGTATATAAAATCTTGGTGGGTTTTTTTCCATAGATTACTTGTGCTGTTTCTTCTCTTTTTTGGTACTCTTCTCAGGGAGCTGTTAGTTAATTCCAGAGCTATATATAATAAGTTCAAATGCCTCCAAAACTTGAAGGAATCAAAAGCATGCATAGCATGAATCAGCAAACACAGGCTGGGAGAGGGTGGGGAAGTATTTCTCATTTCGGTGTGCTTCTGCTATCATGATTCTGTGATCTGGGAAGGTAGTGGTGATGATCCTTTGTGATAGCCATAGCAGGCATCCTGCTCTACAGATGCCAAGTGTTTGTACCCAAGGTTGGGGTCCAGGAGTAAGTTGGGGCTGTTGCTGATGCATCTGTACTTCTTAATATCATTACATGTTGGATTCCCCTAAGCCTTCCACTCTCTTGAGTATGGGAATCTCCTTGGCAGCTATGGATTTTTCTCACTGCAGACTGGTCCCCAATCATACCCACTTTCACTAAATCACAACTTTAGGTCAGAACAGATGGCATGTGATCTGAAGGATATGAATATCAGATTTTCATCATTACCGCATAGTCAGCCTATAGCAGAGGTCTTCAATCTTGGCAACTTTAAGACTTGTGGATTTCAACTCCCAGAATTCTCTCAGTAGAGATGGTGGACTGATTAAGATGGTCCACTTTTGATGTCTAAAGCAGGGGTGTCAAACTTGATTTCATTGAGGGCCGCATCAGGGTTGTGTTTGACCTTGGGGGACTGAGGGGGGCTATAGCTGGAGTAGGCATGGCCAGCTCGACGTCATTTGTGTCAGAGCACCTGTAGTGGCCCGAGCACTGTGCTAGTGAAAATGAGATCCCGAACTCCGTTTCCAGCTGTGACTGCCTCCTGCAACCCTCTGCCAATGAAAATGGAGCTCGGGGAGGGCCACACATGGCACTTGCAAACTCTGTTTTCGGCTGGAATGCCTACTGCAACCCT